>JAEMOT010001565.1:7449-47966 GCA_019297695.1 Apostasia ramifera | reverse complement strand
CGACCGCGTCCCGCCCGCTCGCCCGCGCCCTGCCTGCGCGCCGCACGCGTGTCTGCACCCGTTGGAGCCCCATTTTTGGGAAAATTACATCTTGGTCCTTGAATTTTTGGTTCAGGTACGAATTTCAACAAAACTTTAATCTGGTAAAATCGAGTAATCTGGATTTTTCTACTCGCTTGTGATTTGCTCGAACTTGTTCCGCCTGTGCGACCTTTTATTATTGAGTGATTTTCAATTACTGTTAGTAAACTATTGTGAGATCCCTAATCCTGTTCCTCATTTCTGACTTGTTGAAAACCGGATTGCACCCTAATTTGAATTGGTAATTTCTCAATTACCTTCGATCTAATTTATTTAAAATTTTGAAAGAAATCAGTTTTGCGAGTTTAATTAATTTCTCTGTCATTACAAAATTGTTCTATGAAATTCCAGCATTAATTTGTGAATAATTTGCTTTATAGAAATTGCTGATTTCTAAACTGCATCTTCATTCATCCGTCCCGCATCACATACAGTGTTTGTTTGGTATTATGTATGTCATAATGAATTTTATATTTTTTTAGTTTTATGTAAATGTTTGTATGTATGTATATTTATGTATGTTTATTAGAGTATTTGAATAAGGATTTTCTATTAGATTTAGACTATGCCAACATTCAACTTTCAGTTTATATATATATATATATATACACATACATTTGTTATGAAGGTCCTGACTATGGGTATTCAGGAGAATGAATGCCTTTGTATACGCTTTTTACAGTTAATATTTTTCTTATTGATAAGACTAAAGATGAAAGTAAGATAAAATTTGAGTTATAAATGAATACTTTAAAGTCTAAATGTTTTCTTTTTAGTAAATTTAAAATTGAATTTATGGATTGTAAATTTAGTGAAGATAGAAGAAGAGGTGACAATTGATAATCAAGTTATCAAATAATATGAGTGGTTTAGATATTTCAAGTCAATCATACAAAAAAATGATGAGATAGATAATGTTGTTAGAGAAACCCATGCAAGATGTATTAAGTAGAGAAATACATTTAATGCATTGTGTGAGAGAAAACTCTCACCTAAGTTTTGAGTTAATAAGACTAGTAATGTTATATGGTTCTGAGTGCTAGCTTACAAAGCAAAAATATACAAACAAATTAAGTATCACAGAAATAAAGATTTGTAGTTTTAGAGCAAAAAAATGACAAATCTTAAAAAACAAAAGCAAAATGAAGAGTTGTCATTTGATAGAGTGTAATAGAAACAAAGAATTCATATAGTTGACTAAACTTAGTGGGATAAAGAGCCTTAATTATTGTTATTGTGTTTGTAATATTTAATTATATTTAAATTATTTTTATGTACATATATATTTACTTGTGCATAGCTTTAGAGATTATTTTTTAACTGTATAGTTAGTTTTTATGACTTTAATTTATAAATCCAAAGGATGTGTAATTCTTGTTTTAATATCTGTAAAACCTAAATTGTAGATTGACAAATTTAGCATTTTATGCAACCATTCATTAAGGTGGCAAAATATTTCATGTAGATGATAGTTGCTCTATATGTAGAGATGGGAATGCAATTATCATAAGGTTTAAAGTGAGATGGGAATGCAATTATCATAAGGTTTAAAGTCAGCAATAACTAGATGACGTAAAGTGTTCGATCTTTCAGGTGATGCTTGTGGATTAAAGCAGCAATGATTTGAAAATAACTTTCAGTACGTGGAGCGAAACACATATATTGCTTGAAACATTCTTGGTGAATTTAAATTTGAAATTATGTTGGAACAAGCCTCAACTTTGTCATGTACTTTATTGAGATCATGCTACAAAACAATGCAACAATGACATCAGGACTAGCGCAAGGACAATTATTTAGCATTGGGTGGGACATTTCCAAAAGTATAGATGAACATGAAAGTGCTCCGTCATATAGATCACCAAGGTAGTCTAGTTTTAGTGTACAACTTATCTCATATATACCACCATTTCCTGACACATAGTAAGCTTCATAGAAGTCTATTTGACTAAATTTTCTTTTTTGGTTTTTTAATATTCATATTTTTTTATTTTTATATTACAGTTTTTCAACGAATGTGTATGCCTCATTTGGGCCATCGACTAGTTAGGCAGCAAGCTTGGATATGCTCCTTGCATATGCTAGCTTACGAGATGATGAACAATGATTTCTCAATAGTACCAAATAGCTCTTTTGATGCAGAGTTTGTTGATGAACGAGCAGAAATTTTTTTAAAATTGTATAGGATGTCGATGCCATTATCACGGATATTGTGTGAGCAGGTGGTTCATAGGTTGTGTAGGTCATAATCTAGCAACTTTTCATTCAATTTGTAGAACTTCAGAAGTGCAGGATATAAAGGTTGATGTAGATGACTGAAATATCGAACATGGATAACAAATAAATTTTCGTACTCTAACTAACTTGTAGGTCAATAAAATATTCTCTTCTAAATGGGTGCTACAGTGTTCATTCTCTAAATGGGAAATTCACAACAGAGTTTAGGATTAGTTGTTGGTTTGAAACAAGAAAAAATTCTCTTGTTTTCATCCACACTAATCATCTTGAAAAACCTTTCAAATTCAGATTTCATTTGTTGACGAAGAGAAATGGGAGTCCTGAGAATTAGCGACACGCAACGTTCCAGCCCAGAACTCTGGCACAGAGGAGGAGCTAAAAATCATCCAGAAAAGCACACAAGTATGTAAGGTGGTTCAGGGATAGCTTCCCCTACGTCCATCAGAGAGTCAAAGAAAAATGTTTTACTAATGCTCAAAGGTTTGGTCAGAGGACCAATACAAGAAGAAGAAAAAAGAAAAAAAGAATACATCTTCGATAATCGTGAATCTGGTCGTCCGTCATGATATGCTCTGATACCCTCCTTCTGGAGCTCTGCACAGAGATATTTATAGATAAGATGTAGTGGAGTTCAACGAGTTTTTGGGCCAGAATATTATAATCGTCTGCTCCATACTGTCGGTCCCACCATTGCCAGCTTCAGAAAAACCGTCGATAGTGGCAATGGCACGCAGGTCCTCGGTCTGTGTGACTGGTGAGAATTTGCAACTCAGTGAAAATCGTGCTTACGTGGCAGTCTCCAGTAGGCTTAGACTGCAACAGTTGTTTGTAACATCCCAAAACTTGTTGGTGGATTTAAAAATTAGAGCTGATTTGGACTTAGAAAAAATAATTTTGGACCTAGAATAAATAATTTTAAACCTATTTATAAGATTATAGAAGTTAGGGGACTAAATTATAATTTTTTCTAAAAAATAATAATAAGCTTGTGGTTGCCAGCTTCCTGCAGCAGCCAGCAGCCATCGCCAGCTGCCCCTTCCCTTTCCTCCCTCTGTCGTGTGGTTGAGGAAGATAAAACAAAAAGGGGGGGCAAATGATTTAATCCCTTAATTAAGCATCTGTTTCCTTCTCTGCCTTCCGCCTTCTTCCGCTAAGCCAAGCAAGCAGCGGCAGCGCCGGCTGCTGGGGAAACAGAGAGGAGGAGAAGAAAAAGGAAAAGGAGGAGAAGAAGAAAAAGAGGAAATAAAGTGGGATTTCAAGCTTTGTTTAACGGTATAATCGGTAAGTAATTCTTTCCCTAAAATTGATGTTGAATTACTGTTATGTTGTGAAAATAATTTAATGTTGCGAGAATTTGAAAAATTGTGATATGCCATATATTCTATTATTTGATTATAGAAATGAGATGGATTTGATCTGAGAGGCGATGTGGTACTAATGAATATTTGTATACCAAGATCCAATGAGGGCGGAAAGTTGCCTGTTATGTGTTATTCCGACGAGGGAGGGGAGTGTACGCCGGGTGATGTTCTAAAATGGAATCTCCGATATAAGGTGCGACTCTTGTCAAGGCTTCTAAGATAACAAATTAACGGAACTTTCGTCAGGCTTCTAGGTGAAAGGGTATGAAAATGACAGATCCACATCACTAAACAGAATAATATTATGTTATTACGAAATAAAGCGAGTTTAATGATGTGTGGATTATGATGATAATTTTTAATATGAAGCATGTTTTGTTTTATATTTATGTGAAATAATATTGAGTATTCCATGATTTACTTATATCATTCTAATTTAATATCTGACATTTTGTTATTATTCTCGCTATATTGTGATTTTTCGGATATTGTTTTACCTACAGAGTTTGTATTAACAAACTCCTGCCATTTTTGGTGGCAGGTCCTGCACTAGAAGGATCACAGGACATTGTGTGAGGTACCAAAGATTGTGGCAGGAAATGATTGTTTAAATGTTATGTTGTAAATTTTTAAGTCTGACGCCTTGGTTGCTGGTGGCTCGGCCAAGTATAAAGAAGGCGGTCGAGTATCGGCAGCCGGGACATCACAGTTGTAGATGAACAAATATCGTTGCCCGATATTACTGAAGGAAGCTGTGGATGGCCAAACATCGTGGCCAATGTCACAGGAAGCTGTGGATGATCCAGCATCTTGGCCGAGGTTGGAGATCTGCAAAAGCAAAGTATGATTAGTCCAACATCGTAACCGATGGATAAAACATTGTGCACGATGGTAAATAGAGTGAAGGCCTTTAGATGTTACGTGTAAGACTGAGATTCAATACTGAATCCAGGTGTTAACACTATTATAGACCTTCTAAGAAGCTTGCGGTTGCTAGAAAGTATTGCACTCTGCGAAAACATAAATGTTCAAATCCTGGGATAGTTGATAATCATTGGTAATGTATATCCCGCTTCATTGCCTGCTTCTTATAAACAAAGTTTGTTGTGCAAAATCAAATAGTTAGTTGTATCAGTATGTATACAACAAACCCTCTGTTTTTGTGTCTGTAAACCAAGTTTTGGATACAGCAGAATGTATATTTATGATGATGAGCAGATCCTGTGCGCATTTGATTTAAGTCATTTGATCTTAATTGGTGAATGTAACATCAGTTTATTGACCTAAAAGGCTAGATCCTTTCTTCTTCCCTTCGTTGTTATAATTAGCAGTTCGTCATTGGATGATTTGAACCTTCATATAAGTACGGAGAAGTGGAACCGCTAAATTCAAGAAATCCTTGATCATAAAGTTACAACTAAATATCCTTTACTCGGAGTTAAGGGATTTTGTTGTTTGTGGACATATCGACACTTTTTTATATTTTCATGTATTATGACTTGGAAAACAAGAATGGCGTAGTCTAGACTCCGGGATATAAATAGGATGGCATGTGATTATACAAGGCCTAATTAGCTTTATAGCTTGGAACTAGGCCTGTTCTTTTTCTGCTTCATATTTGCATTAAGTTAGATTTTCCTTGTAATGCTCAAAGAACTATGAGATGGCCTTATGAAAAACAGCAATCGCAACTGTGTGTCCATACTGCTGATCCAAAGGTTTAGGCTATACCATGTTTATGTACCAGTGTATCCATAGTGCTTTTCTAAATAAGAAGGCAGCATGCACTCTTTCGTAATATTTTCCTAATAGTTTATTCAAGTCATGTCTTGGCTTTACATGAATCAAATGGCATTGCTTTCCAGATTCTATCTTTTTATTTCTACCCCATTCACAACTTTATCAAAAGAATGGATCTCCTTGGCCTGTATCAGTTGGGTTTGGACTTTGGACCCCAGAAAACAGGGCATCTCAGTGACATCAAATCATGCGAATTTTCCCCTGCTCCGCTTATACACACAATGCTATGAACATTCTTTCGTATTCTCTTTCAACGGACATTAGCCCCTTCAAATTCTTCCGAGACCCCACATCGCCCTGAGGAATTATTGACCCCTTCTGTCGTGTCTGCTTCTCTCATCTCTCACCATGCATATAAAGTTGTTTGTTTATTTTATTCGCTGCATAACAAGTGTCGTTTTGGTCACTTTATATTCTGTGCCAATTAGGGCGAGGACAACACACCTAATTACTGGATTTTATTGGTGGGCTCTAATCCCATGGGCCAAACTTGTGGGCCAATGTATCTCGAAAGAACTCCACCATTATTTTTGTCTTGTACATAAAAATCTATTGAGTTTTTTATTTCAGGGCAGTAAACCCAGTAGCATTGTCTTTGGTGCTTGAAATAATTTGATTGTTTGATTTGATAACTGTTGACGTGGGAAGTAGGAGGTCCCAAAAGAGAGAGAGAGAGAGAGAATCCCGAAAGACAGCGATACGCAGAGAGCTACGCCTGATGATTAAGGCTTAAATGAGAGAAAAACATCCAGAACAGCACACAGAAATTTAAGGTGGTTCAGGGAGGAAATCCCCTACGTCCACCGGAGCGAGCTTGAAGTGTTTCACTGTCTCAAAAAGGAGAGCCGTTTGGGCTCAGTACAAGAGTGAAAACAGCGTACAGGCATGAAAAGAAGAAAGAAGAAGAAGAAGACGGAGCCCAGCCAACCAGCCGCCTTTCTTGAAGCCTCATGGATCCCCCCTTCCTTGAGGCCTGTTTAAGGATATTTATAGGGAAGAGATAGTGGAGCTCAGCCCGGGTTTTTCGGAAGAGGATGAAATATTCAATTATTGAGTCCACACTTGTGGTCCCACCGCTGTTAGCCACCGGAGGAGCCGGAAGTAGCAGAAGGAGAGCTTGGCTTCATGATCTTCACGATTTCTCCTGGGGACCCGGGATGGCTGAAGCATGCGGGCCCTTGTTTTGTGTGACTGGCAAGAGCGCCCAGCATCGGAAATGGTGCGGTTGGGGCATGCTGACAACGATAGGTGCAGCTGCAAATCATCGTGGCCGATGATGTTGAAGATGGCTCGAAACATCGTAGTCGATGTTTGGGGAGAGCTGGGAAACGTCGTGGCTGACGTCTGGAGAAAACTGGGTAACATCGTGGCCGATGTTACGAGGCTGTTGTAGCCCAATCCTCGTCACCGATGTCGGGAAGGCCGAATCGTCGGGATCGAGGTTTGAGACCTGCAAGAATGAAGTCCATTAGTGATTAATTATCAAGATTGGAGGGCTAGCGTGCTTCTCGAGGTGCCACGTGTACGGTTGAAATGCAGCACTGGAACCTCACGTTAACAATAACATGTTTAGATACTATTATAAAAAATAAAAAATTATCATTCTAAAATGACATTTACATGTCACTCAAATCATAGTGGAGAGAGGTGAGATAGAATTGATTTTCTACTATTATTTTTTAATATAATAACATTGAATCAAATAAATAATAATTTAGGGATAACATAGTTGTCTAGACAAGTAATAGGTTGGTTTAGAACTAGAATCACTTGTTTCAGACTTGATCCGAAAGATGCCCGATCAAGTTCGATTATGATCAAGTTTGTTACGGGTTCTAAATCTTTATGCAAATTCAAACTATGTTCCAAACAATTTGGCTTAACGTCCTAAATAATTGACCACTTCATACATAAGCGACGCTTCAATTAGCACTGTCCATGTAGCAGTCCTATCATCCCAATTTTGTTAATCTTAACACCCGGGAATTTTTTTAAAGTCAATATTGAGCAAGCCTAGATCTTGCTTCTCAGTTAGACTAAGATTAATCGAGGGTCACCGTGTTTTATTCTTTATACTATGAGGGTGTCATTATTCTTGGTTCATTAAATGAAAATACGAGTGATATGAGTTATGGATGCTTTATTCTTTCTTTACTTGCGGAACCTCTCCTTTACCTTCAGTTACCTCTCATCGGTCTATTCTTATCATATTCGAGCCATCATGACTGTACAAGGATGATCTCATTACCACGTACTACGAAATATCATGTCATTATCAGACTCCGATAAACTATAACCAATAGGAGAAATCACGGTGTTCATCCAAATACTCACAAGCAAATGTCCCAACTGAGTGTCAATCGATAATGACCACTTCCCCCCTTACCATAGTGCATGACCTTGTCTATAAATAGATCTTCTACTTCTCCAAAGGCACATTCATGTTCATATTCACATTTGCAACTATCCTCACTATAATAAGAGCAAACTAGATTCACACTGGAGCTCTCCTTTTCTTCTTTCTCCATGTACTCTTATTGGCTTTGTATTCATCCCTGTTGACTCCCATTTTCATCTGGTCAATTCTTCATGCTTGGCTTGCTCATTGATGCAAAAAGATCCCACCTAATCACGTAAATTACTATGTACTTTTTTTGGTTGCCTCTTTTTCTTGTATTTTTATGCTTCTCTCTCATAGGAGCATACGTAGTGACTCAGGTCTTTATCGAAGCAAGATCTATCACCGAAGCAAGATCTATCACTCATGTTCTCCGAACTCCTTCCCTCCATCAATATTCTTAGTGGCCTAATGCAGAAGCAAGGATATGGCGACTAGAGCTACAGAGATGCTCTTTCTTAATCCCAAGCAACTAATCAAGTCACCACAAGTGGATCTTAACATCAGGGTTTCGTCTCACACTGTATGACTTAGAACAATGCCACTATTGCATTCTCTCATGATCAATAGGTGGATGAGATTTACAACATGATGTCAACCTAAACAAAATAGTTGCCATGATCGAAGAAGCCCAAGCCAAATCGTAGCAAAGATCCAAGCAATTGCATCCTCCATGTCGACTCTTTTGGCAGTCAAAATTCTAATGCGAAAGGCACCTTTCTATTGTTAGCTAGATCCTTTGATTTCTCTAGGTTGGGCAGAGACGAACTTCAGCTCCCTCAGCTGTTTGTGCAATCTGCATCTTCAGTCTAGGTGCAAGTGCGGCCACTATCTCATCTTGTTGGCAGGCGAAACCCAAAGTTCTTGGGTGGACAAGTCTTAACGTCTCTAGTTCAAATATTAGCGATGCTTTCAATGGCAACCACGACGTTGCCGTCATTTTGGTTCTCAAGGGCTCAATACTTTGCACCTCCCTGTTTTTAATCGACATGTGGCACCTCCTCCAGTCATGGTCCAAGAGCCAAAAGCTAGTAACCTAGAGCTTAGGCTCTTTGTCGGATGGTACAGCTTAAAGCTCTTGTTCATCCTTTGGTCTCCCGTACTAATGTTGTGCTACATCTTCCTTTTCTGGCCTGTAGAAATGCCATATTCCTAGCTTTTCTTATTCTTGAGCCTAGAACTTTCTTTGTGAATCTTAACATTGATGCCCTACTCTATGCATCAATCCACACTGCCTCTCTCCGAGAGGAGTACAAGCCTTCTAAATTCAACTACTATTAGGCAAAATGGATGCCACCGAGCATATCCAAGGGTTTGAAACAGCCATCCTATTTTCCAACATGGAGGATTCCATGAATTGCCAGTTTGCCACCTCCAATTTCAAAGGAGTCTGCCTTCAAACAGTATAATTGGTTATTGCCCAATGAGTTTGTCCGGTCTTATGATCTCATAAAGTAGCTGCTTTTGTCCTGCTTTGTGGGAGTCACCAAGATGGCTCTCTCCCTAATGGACCTCTCCAACATCAAGCATAAGCACCAACTGGTTTTCCACTGTTTGCTGCCAAGGATAAAGAAATAGGCCTTGTGTTGCCATTTACGCCTACCACCAAGGGCTGACAAATGGAAACCTCCATGACATATTAATCCAGCCCAGGAATTACCGGGAACTCCTCAGCTGGGTATGCCGGTATGTCATCATAAGGGAACCTTATGAAGTGATGGAAGAATTGCAAGCCACCAACCTATGAGGCTGGTCATAAGCCAGCTCTAAATTAAAGTCTAAATCGTGTAGCTTAAAAACCAATGTTTATTCGACCCACAAAGGAAGAAGCTTAATCCCCCTTCAAGGGTCGGTCATAAAAATAGAGGTATTTATTTGGAGAATAACTTAATTATGAAAAATTATATATTTTACCATCAAAGATAAAAAATTATGCATATTACAATAAAATTTTATAAAATTATAGATTTTACATTATTTTTGCATAAAATTGTATTATATTCCAAATCCTCAACCCTTAAATCATAATTTATAATTCAAAACATTAAATCTTATTGCCCTAAATTACTTTAATACTAAGAACTAAACACTAAATCCTAAATTTCAATTCTAAAATATTATTTTTTTAGATTAGTTATATATAAAATTATTTTTAAACTCAATCTAATGAGATAAAAAACTCTATTATAAATTTGTTAATTATACATAATAAGATAAGATAATATGCATCTGTAATTTATTTCATAATTTTTTTCAAAAAAAAAATCATGTGAAATATATAATTTTATAAAATTTTGATGTGATATATGTAATATATTAACTTTGATGGTGAAACACGTATTTATTTCATAATTAAAGTGTTTTTCATGTAAATCTCCTTAAAAAATGTTGTGATTTCTTTGTTATTTATGGCCACAAGCTCAGAACTATTGCAAAATGAGGGCCTAGATTAAGAAACTAAATGGTCAAGGCCAGCTGAAGGAGTTGCTAGCCTCCATTGGAAAACAAAGTTGATCATATGTTAGAAGAAGACAACTCCTGTCAACAGTGGAGAACTCACTGAAATGCCAATCAGTTCAAAACACAAATAAATGCATCTAGCTACAAGGTAAGTGAGCTATAATACCATTTACCCACAATGATTGTGCCATCTTGATTGGGAGTGTTACCTGATAGTCGCATTTGTTGAGACCAGTTTAAAGTGTTTCATCAATCTCAGGGACTTGTGCGAAAAATTTTAAAATTCATGGACCAGTTGAAAGCATCCTATCAACCTCAATAACCAATATTCTACCCCTTTTTGTTACAATTTACCTAGGATAGGGTAATGTACATTCTAAATGATTTTTTATGGGATCCTTGTTATAGATTGTAATTTTTGTAAATAGTTTTTTTGTTCTAGGATGAAGGAACAATCTGTTTTAAAATAAAAGAAACTTTAGTAGAAGGAATGTTAAGAAAATGGTGAAAATTAATAAAGTTGAAGGAGTCTCTTCTCTTTCCTCTTATTTACATAGGCTTGGCTTGGCAGGGTAAATAGGGGTCGAATCGAACAAAGCAAGCTACTGCATTGAAGGGGCCCTGTCATGTTCACGTAGCTTTCTTTATTAATCACATATCACAGATAGGAATGTGGAACAGTGGAAGCAGGCCTGCCTTGTGTACGCTCGCTTTCTTTCGCATTTGAACTTTGGAAAATGAAAGGTATCCAACCAGCGGTCTACATCATCCTGTGTATCTCACAAATGTTGTCTGCCAATGGACATTAATGCCCTCTGGTTTTTGGTTGTTTATGTGATTTATGCGTTAATGCCCACCACCGTCTTCAATTCATTATCCCCTTCCTTACTCCCTTCATTCCAGCACATCCACTTTAATTTCTCTTTGCCTGTGGACCTAACCTAACTTTTCTTTTCCTTTCCTTTTAAAGTAGAGGAAAAAGGGACTTAACGCCCCATACTCTCCAAAGCTACTTCCTATATAGGTCCCTCATCATTCTTATCCTGCTTTTTCATGCACGCACAAAACGCACGTCACTAGTTTAAGTTGTCTTCATAATTAAACCTTTTTTATGGTACTTTCATAATTAAACTTAGTATAACTAATTTCTTTTCTTTTCCCTGATGTAGTTGGAATTAACTTTGTACCATATGAAAGCCAAAAGCATGAGTTTTAATATATTATACTGAAATTCAACAAGTTAAAAACCATTGCTGATGCTACAAAATCTGACGGCGTTGATGATATCAAAAATGTCTGTCTAAAAAGGCCTAATGAAACACAGAGTTGACGATGTCCCTTGCCGGGCCTTGCGGCTGTATCTCACTTCCCGTGAAGAGAACAGCAAACAAGGGCAAGGGAAGTGCCCTTATTAGGATCATGCATCTATTAAAGACAAGTGGGTTGGAAGCGCATCTAAGCTGAATAGGACTTATGACACATTGCCTATTTGGATGTTGACATCTCGTGCAGGACAGAGATAGAGAGAGAGAGAGAGAGAGAGAGAGAGAGAGAGAGAGGGCCCAGTGGGGGAGAGGGAGGGGGCTTGACGGTGTTGAAATGTTAAAAGTAAAAGCATGTGAAACTTTGGAAGTTGGCAGTGAGACTTACAGGATATGGAGGATAGAGAAGAAGGATTTGAATTTGGGAAATGTAGGGAAGTGGGAACGTCATGTGAGCTGCCTGCGATACCTATCCTCCGGACCTCCATCCATCTCCCCTCTGTGTAATGTATTGACTTTTACCTATGCTATGTTGTTGAAAGGAATCAAAGCTTTTGTCCCTCTCATTCAGTTGCTGTCCATATAGCTATCCCCCCTTATTGTTTACTTTTCCTTTAATCCTCTCTGGGACTGAGCTCTCGCTCCGGGATCTTTGCTTGGATATGGTTTGGATTTTATGTTTCCCACGTGATAGACAATGGCCCACATTTAATTGCGATGATCGTTGTTCATGTGCCAGAGGAAGCAGCTGTGTAGCAGTAGTAGCCTAGCTTGCTTGCATCAAATGAACTCTTTGCTTTTTCTTGCTTCTCTGTAGCTTTCTATTTTTTGCTTTGCCAGCACAATGGAGAGCGAGAGGAGCAGAGAGAGAAAGAGTATATGGACTCGACCAAAGGAAGTTTCTGCCAGAGCCTAGGAGACGCTCTCTAATTGGTCGGAGTGGTTATTCTACTTCATCATACCCAAACTATTGGGCCTTCCGTATCTTAGGAAAAATGACAAAAGATTGATGATACGTAGCTCAGTATAAAAATCTCACTACAGGCTTTCATTAATGATCATCTGATAGCTTGTATGTCATGCACTAAGCAAGAAGCTTTCTTGCTAACCCATGTTATTAGCATTTTAACTCTTTCTATAATTCTGCTTTAGCCAGGAGAATAGTTAGTACATTTTTGGATTAGAGACCACAGAGCATGCTGTGCAGGGATATTGTGGGAGAGAAGACAAAGGATGCTTTTGACTGCTGTAGGGTTTTTGGGTGTTCTTCTCTTGACCATGGCGTCTTCTAACTCCTCTTTTCAAATTATTTTGGTATCTATCGATATTATTGGTGGGAAAGTAGGCTACAAGAATGAACTGTCAAGTCATCACTTTGGTAAGATCAGCTCGATCATGCACTCCATTGTCATGTCTGACCAAATTAATCCATCCTGGCTTGGCACCAAATTCTCCACTTGTATTCTCTTAAATCAGAGGCAAATCGCAGGGCAAATGCTGGCAAGAGCATTTAGCACCATTTAAGGAAAAGCTCTGCAATATAAATAGCAGCCGCTCCCTCGCTCTATTCATCATTTTATAATAATCAATCAATAGATTTAGAAATCATGCATTCCATGATGGTGGTTTCGGGGGGGCGGCACACTTTATTTGAATCCCCAGAGAGCCCATGGAAGCTCCCCGCTGTTCTTTCTTTATTTACCCCTCTGAAATGTTTTCATACCTTTCAATAAACTTAAAATTATTTCAGCAAGAAATGCTCTTCTTAGATGGTCTTCTTCTTCCCATAGAATCATATCCGTCTGATTAATTATCCATTATTGGGCATATTGATCATCATGTGGGAGCCCTTTCTTATAAATTGTTATACATTTGTTAGGATAAATACTATTTAGGTTTCTGAAATTGAATTCTTATTTCATCCTGCAGGTCTGCGAATTTAATTTTCCTTTTTATGAATCCTGAGATTAGATTCCTATTTGAATTCTTTTTTAATGGATTTCTAAGATATATAATATTTTTCACATGAATCCTTGAAATTGAACCTCTGTTTCATGCAGTTTATGAATCTAGTTGATAAAAGGATTTAGGTAAAAAACATTATATATCTCAGAGACTCGTTAAAAAAAAAATAGATGTCCAAATCTATTAATTGAAAAAGAATTTAACTTTATATAGATTCACGTAAAATAATTATTTAGGTTTTATTTATTTTAAAGCTAAAAATTAATCTAATTTAATTTTAATCTGACATATCACATCACATATAAGTTTAATCTCAAAAGTTGAGTGTACGCAGAATTTGATTTAAGAAACTTGCACTTCTCTAAGCATGCTTTGGTCGATGGAGATTCTGTTTCAAACTTTCACCCCATTGCTTTATGCAGAACAGTGGTATCTCTGCATCTTCATGCAGTAATGTGGCAGGCAGGCATTAATATATTGATAGTGTAGGAAATGGATAGCTAATGGATACACAGCCAAATTGAAGTCCTCTTCCTCTCAAGTGCATGAGAGATGAATCGTACATTTTCACAAGATTCATACCAAAATAGATAGTTGTGCTAAGCCACACTTTAATGTGAAAATTTGTCAATTAGGACTGAGAAACAGTCTCTCAATGAAGAAGAAAATTTTTATATGATCATAAATTGGTAAATGGCAATGCCCCAAAAAATTAGAGATAAGTTCTAAGTTCTTAAAAAAAAAAAAAAACCAAGTTTCAAAAATTAGACGTAAGTTTCCCTCTTTTAAAATAATTTAATGTTGGTTGCAAGATAAGTATGATAATGAACAAACTAAAAAAATTAACAAAATGCTTTTTGTATAGGAAAAACGCAAATTAGGTAAAAAAAACATGACACTCAGAGTGGGCATTTTAAAGATCCATTGAGTATGAAGTGCATAATGTTTACAAGAAGATTTGATTTATAAGAACACAAAAATAGCTTTGCAAGTTGTATTAGCAAATTAGACTTCTTCTTTCTCCCTCACTCTTCCTAAAGGAGTTAATCCATCAATCCCTACAATTTGCACCACCTTAATTGAGAGAATAAGAAGTTTCTGAAATAGTATATGAAAGAAGCCCTATAGAAGAAGCTGGAGTTAGTTCAGGAAGTTTAATTCATTTTGCTATGACGAGGGATTCTCCAAGGAGTCCTAGACTTTTAATTTGCTCCTCACTAAAGTATCATATATGTTGTAAGATTATAGTTTCTTTTGAAGAATGATAACTAAAATGGATATATAGTCTCGAGAAGTATGTCATTAATATAAATTGTATGCTAACTAAATCAGTCTGCAGAGTGGCTATTATCGAGAGAGTGTACTATACTATATGATATACGAGAACAACACATTTGTATTTAGATCAGGTGCATCTCTATGTCACTTGGAGCATTAAAAAACCTTGTGATGGCCTTACAAGGTAGTTAACCAATTTATCGCATTTCATATTGGGATGTTGGTCATTAAGATTTGTCTATTAATAAAAATATTTTATCATTTAATACTATTAACTTTCTTTGAAAGGAGCTTACAACATATATGATGCCTGGTTCATTAATTTAGAAATATTATCAATGGATCAACTAGTAAATCAAGTGTGATATGTTAATATCATACTTATTTAACCAACTGTTAATAAGTGCATATAAATAAAGCAGCTTTACTATTATAACTAATAATGTGTTTATTTGTGAAGGTTAAATGTGATGTACATTTATTTACTAGTATAAAATTAATTTTGTTAACTTTAAATAGCATATCACATTATACATAAAATTTAATATTAAAATTTAATTGTATTTTACACCGTACTCATATTCATCAAAAATATATAAAAAAAATTTAATTTTATTTCAGATCTGACATCCAAATTAAAATAATAATTATATAATTAACTTATATCATATTTTTTATATATTCTATTATAATAATTAATTTTTATTTTATATCATACATAATTCTTAATAAAAAATATACTTATTCATGTTTAACTTTAATACTATTAAAATTAGCCTTTATAAACACACAATCAAGATTAATTAAATATACATCACATGCATAATTTATTTGTATATATAAAATTGCACATGCGTATATATATATATATATATTGCGACACATAAATGCATATATATATATATATATATATATATATATATATATATATATATATATTGCGACACATAAATGCATATATATATATATATATATATATATATATATATATATGCATATATTTTCTTTTGATTGTACATGTCATTACACAATATATTTAATTTCAAAAATGCAGCTTTCATACTTTTATATAAACAGATCTTATAGGATTATCAAAAGTATGTAAATTAAAATGTAACTATATATTATGCATATTTTTATACGAACTCATTCTATTTCTCACAAGAAGCAATTGTAAAGATTTTGATGAGGATAATTTTGTATTTTATATGATTTCATGTTGATAAAAGTGCATGTGACTATTGTGAAAGCATTATGCTTATCTAGAATGTAGGGTTTACAAATAATATTTTAATTCAATTGTAGAGTTTATCACAAGGAGCTATTATTATTATTATTATTTTTAAATAAAGTTATACCTATATTAAATGCATTGTAATTGGCAGAGTTTTAAAAATTAGGTTTTGGTTTTAATCTCACTCATAAATTAGAAGTATCGATTTTGATTATTTTGATAATTTCAATAGCATCATTTTCCACAATTTTGATACGATGTTTTTTTAATTTTTACTAAAAAGTTTAAATTTGAAGAAATTTTGTCCTAGCTAAAAATGAAGAAGTTTTAGTTGAATTAAAAATAAAAAATTTGGTTCTATTTTAATCAAAATTAAAATAAAATTAATAAAACTGATAAGAAAAATCAAAATCATAGTTATAAGTATAAAGAAGAGATTTGACTACTCAAAATTATAGTTATAAGTGTAAAGTGGAGATTTGATTTTACATGATAAGACTCTCATTTTTATGCGAATATATATATATATATATATATATTTATATGCATATTTTAGTAAAAATAATGCTAAGTCAAACTAGAATTATTATGCGGTAAGCAAAAAAAATTATTCTTAATAATTAATTAAGTATTCCTTCGATTTTATACAGTGACTCAGCCACTGGCAGCTGCAGCTTGTTACGGACCTTCAGGAAAGAGAGGAGTGTTGTGGGGCTTTTGTCATGAATCAATCATGATTTTGGGCTGATCCTGTGGTATTCGTCATTAAATATCTTGGAAATACATATATCAAGCTAGCTTAGTTTTTTGTCTGCAGGAAGCAATTGTTTTTTTTTTTTTTTTTTTGAAGATCTGGAGGCAATTGTTTGACTACATAACCAATGCCATAAAAAGCATGGGATTTACTTTCGGTCCGTGTAGGATTTTTAGCAAGCAAAACCCTAGTCATGCATGTTGTTTTTTTTGCTCCACTTGGCTACCATCTTTTTCTCTTATATTGATTGATTGGTACGTAACCAATCGAAAGATATATATATCCGTACGTAGCAGCTAGCTAGCTGCACCTACATATTGAGCTTTTTCTACATATATATATATATATATATAGACCATTTAATTTTGATCTGACGTTGGTTTGAGTTGAAGCCAGCAAGCAAGCTAGCGGCTGAAAAAGAAGAAGAAAAGAATTTATATAAGATCCTCGGTTGCATTTAGCTAGCTAGTAGTATTCTCTGGAGTATGGACTTATATTGAGTATGGTACTGTTGTGAAGTGACTGCTGCTGGGACAGATGTCCTTCAATTCACGTCAATCTAATTATCTACTCATCTCTGTCATGACCCTTGAGACCAAAAGTTATAGCACCACCATTCTTTTGGCAAGTTGTTCACCCCAGCGGTATTGCATTTGCGCATTATTAATAGTTACAGCCTCCTTCGTGACCTTGGGGAGCTGAGAAGCTACAAGCATATATATTAATTTATAAGGGTTGCCGACTACTCTGTTGAGACGACTCTGCGAAGAAGTGAGAAAGGAGATCGGAGGAAAGCTCTGGTGCTTAGTTCATGAGCTGGTGGTCACAGATCCCTATGGATCGCTGGAGAGGGCCCTCTGTGTTTGTCATGTGTTGTTGATCCAATATTGTTTGACTTATATACCTGGCGGAGCTCTCGTATTGAATGTAGATTAATTTTTAGTTCGAGTTTAAAGAGCCCGGCCGGGGCTGTATTTTAAAGAGGCTTTAGCTTATGCTTTTCCTCTTCCTTCTGATCGGTTTTCATGATCTTCCCTGCTGGTTGGGTAATGGGTTAATGGCCGGG
The DNA here is from genome assembly GCA_019297695.1 of Apostasia ramifera. Lineage (NCBI taxonomy): Eukaryota > Viridiplantae > Streptophyta > Magnoliopsida > Asparagales > Orchidaceae > Apostasia > Apostasia ramifera. Next base: position 30,069 of record JAEMOT010001565.1, on the reverse strand, counting down.
CATCGAAATAGCTGAAAGGAATGCCTGATCAGGCCAGTTTCAATGATTGAGAAGCTAATTACTTTCGTTGTCGAGTTTTAATTTGCTAGAATCTTACAGGCCCTTGGGCTTCGATCGAGCGAGGAATTAAGATGAAACCGATGAGCGGTGGCAATGGCAACTGGCTCGGCTTCTCTCTTTCCTCGCAAATGAGTGTGGAAGCTGCTTGTAGTGCCGAGCAGCCAGAGCATCATCACCGCCAATCTCATCATCCTGTGCGTGCAAATGCTTCCAGTACTGTCTCCACTGGAGTACCAGCCGGCAGCTTCTACTTCTCTAGCTCCCATCTAAGCAACTCCGGCATATGCTATGGAGTTGAGGGAGCGAATGGGGTCATGTTCTCCGAGCTTTCTGTCATGCCACTCAAGTCTGATGGCTCCCTCTGTATCATGGAAGCTCTCAACAGATCGCAGCATCATCAAGGTCTTTTTCCCTTTTCTTTCTTGTTAGTCATTTTCCTTCAGCCAATATTTAATTAATTCCAATACTAGTATCCAAATTCAATGAAGATTTTTTTTTGTTAATCCATTATATATGCATCTCACTGAATGCTGAAAAAAAACTCGTAGGAATGGTGCCTTCTCAATCTCCAAAACTGGAAGATTTCTTAGGCGGTGGTCCTAACATGGGGACCCATCATCAGTATGGGTGCAATGAAAGGGAAGCAATGTCTTTAAGCTTAGATAGCATGTATTACCAGCATCAAAACCATGAGCCAGAAGGAAGTAGCTATAGAGAGCAGCAGCACTCTCTAGATCTCCTACATCAACCATTTAGGCAGCAGAATCCCTACTTTCAGCCGCTTCAGGAAGGTATGTGCTCTGGACTCTCGGGCCATCATGAGATGTACGAGGCAGCAGCAGCAGAGGAGGAACCGATGGCTGATCATCATGGTTTCCCAAGCTTCAAGAGCTGGGTGAACAGGCACTACAATGGTACTACTGATAGTAAGTTGATGGACGGAGATGAAGCTGATCAGATGGAATCAGGCTCTGTTGGTTCAATAGGTTATGGCGATCTGTATTCGCTGAGCTTGTCAATGAGCCCAGGGTCTCAGTCCAGTTGCATCACTGCTCCACAGCAAGTCTCTACTGCTGCCGGAGTTTCAGATTGCATGACTCTCGATACTTCAAAAAAGAGAGGTGCAGCCAAAGGAGTGCAGAAGCAGCCAGTTCATAGGAAGTCCATTGACACCTTTGGCCAGAGGACTTCTCAATATAGAGGTGTCACTAGGTAATTAATTGGCCCTTAATTTGAATTTTAGCTACTTTTATTTACGCACACCTGCAGGCTATGATCGATATATCCTCTGACTTATTAGATGCATGGTAAATCCACGTACGTTCATTTTGTTGTCTGTTTCATAATCTGGTCCACCTTACATTTGCGTTACAAATAGTTAAGTTGGGATAAAACATCTTTATATTATGTACATTGGCGATTTTCTTACAATGATTTGATTCATGGTTTTCGATTGGCATATACTAATTAATTCTAAACACAACTCTTTTTTTTTTTTTTTTTTTTTTTTTCTTTTTTTCGCTTTGTGCATCAGACATAGGTGGACAGGGAGGTATGAAGCTCACCTTTGGGATAATAGCTGCAAGAAGGAAGGACAGTCCAGAAAAGGAAGACAAGGTCAGTAACTTCCAATTACAAGTGATATTAAATAATCAAGAAAATTGATCGTCGTTGTCTTTAATAAGCGTGCTCAATATTATATATTTCCTGACGTTTTTGCTGTTTAATTGTCAAAAAATGATGATGATCGATCGATGTCTTGGAAAAACGTACGTGTTGGGCTGCAGTTTATCTCGGTAGGCGTTTCCCTTAATTTGTTCAAAACCCAACGTTTTATTAGTTCCTCTCTTTAATCTTCATGAGAACAGATTTTTCAAATCACTAAAATGCGGCATGTCATCATCACTCAGGGGGTTATGATATGGAAGACAAGGCTGCAAGGGCTTATGACTTGGCTGCACTCAAATACTGGGGTCCTTCCACTCATATCAATTTTCCTGTAATATCATGAGTCATACATGTGATGTTCAAATTCTTGCGAGTATATTCATTTGCTTGCTTTTAGCCCAAAGTTTAACTTCCTGTAAACAAACTTTATGTGCAGCTAGAAAATTATCAGAAAGAACTGGAGGAGATGAACAACATGACAAGGCAAGAGTATGTTGCCCATCTTAGAAGGTACCTGTCCATTCTTTCCTTTATATATTACCAAATCTATAGTTTTTAAAATGTCAAAAATTTCTAATAAAAGATAGATCAATACCATAGATTCAACCAAATTTGCAATATGTGATATTTTGATGGTGACCAGACATCCATGATAGCGTAGGTCAACTTAATGTTTGTAAGTCATGTGCACTATATGAGTTATGCTTTAACCTTCAAGGTATAAATTCTGTTTTATAAGTCATGTGCACCGCACAACTTATATTTTTAAGCTCACATATAAGTCCGTGTGAAGTACACAATTTATATTTATTATTTTTGCCGAGCCCGTCATCTTGGTGTGAATGTCAAGTGATCAAGCGTCAAACCATTGAGTTTTGCAATTCTACCTAAATCTGTGGTGTATCATTGTTTGATATTAGAAATCAGGAATTTTAAAATTTTGTTTAATTATTTGTTACCCAATAGGAGCTCATCTCAATAAATGGTTTTTTTATCTTTTTTTTTTCCTCTCTTTCTTTATAGGAAAAGCAGTGGGTTTTCCAGAGGCGCTTCTATTTACCGAGGAGTTACAAGGTTTCTCTTACTTCTCTGACTGTTTACTGAACATGAATAATCATAAATGTGGGAGGAAAAAGAAAAATACAAACTTTTTTTTTTTTTTTTCATTCTTGCTTTGTAGGCATCACCAACATGGTCGATGGCAGGCTAGAATTGGAAGAGTTGCTGGAAACAAAGATCTCTACCTTGGAACCTTTAGTAAGTATCAAAAGATAAATGTTGGAATTTTATATATCATGCTTCACTGTTACTTTAAAATTTATGGAAAATAATGCTTATCCTTTTACGATGCATTGCACTCGCATTTTGTTTGTGCTTTTCAAACAAACAAAATGCATTGCACTCGCATTTTGTTTGTGCTTTTCAAACAAACAAAATGCATTGCACTCGCATATTAGCCGGTCTTTTTCACAACTTCGCTGCTGCGCGCTCTGCCACTAAATTGCTTCAATGATGTTGTTAGTGGCCTTCAATTATGAAGTTTTGCTTGCAAAGGCTTGCATTTCATATATAAAGCAGACATTGAAAATCCTCGTCTTTTACAATAATTTGTACACTCTTTCAAATTATTTTGAGGTGAAAATAATAATATTCTTATCCGCCAATATTTACTAGACTGTTGTTTGTCCAGTTTTCGTTTTCATCAAAGCAGACTGAAAGAATATTCTCAGGTACGCAAGAGGAAGCAGCTGAAGCCTACGACATAGCAGCAATCAAATTTCGTGGCGCAAATGCTGTGACAAACTTCGACATAACAAGATACGATGTTGACAAGATCATGGCCAGCAATACTCTCCTGTCAGGGGAGCTTGCTAAGAAGAACAAAGTACCGATCTGTGGAAGCAGCAATGCCGCTCCCTCATCTGTGCAGAACTGCAGCGCAGAGCTCAACTCAACCGAAGATGGAAGCAGTGGGTCTGATTGGAAGATGGTGCTGTGCCAATCTCCCCATCAAAACTTATCTATGTCTGAAGCACCTGATGAGAAGCCAATGCTAAATGGGATTTGTAGCATGGAGACTGAAAGTCTAGAACTAGATCAGGGAAATGACGATTCTCGAAAGGTCTCGCATGGTTCGAATCCCTCGTCGTTGGTGACTAGTTTGAGCAGTTCAAGAGAAGCGGGCTCTAATCGAGCCAATTTATCAATGTTGTATTCGAAAGGCCCCTCAAAGCTGATGATCAGCCCCTCTCCATGGCCAACAATACCCATGTCGAGCATGCCGGTTTTTGCAGCTTGGACTGATTCTTAATTAAGCGTCATCCTTCGATCTTAAGATAGGTTTAAGAAGTAAGGTAGAATCAATTAATTCTTCTTAAATTCTGCCACTGGATGCGTTTGGGAAAAGAAGAAAAAGGATGCCGGTTGTCAACTAGCTATATAGCTAGGCTGCACGCCTTATTTAGTTACAATGGATAGGTTGGTGATGTCTAGCTAGATTAAGCGCTAAAATAAGGCTGTGGGGTTCAAGTTTTGGGGAGGAGATCATGATTTTGTGCTGTGATGTGATCTGGTGATGTTTTAGTTGGACTGCTGCTGCATTTTGTCTTGCAAAGTACACAAAAGCTAGAGCGCGCCATAAAATTAAAAGGGGAAATCTGTAAGCTGTTATTATTATGATCATCATCATGTATTCCAATCTTTTGACCAGCCTAGCTCTTTCTGATCGCTAGCTGCATGTTTTCTTCGATCGTTATATGTTCTTTTAATTTGCATGAGAGCATCATAAGTGCGTCTTGCATGGTGGGGTTCCTGTCACTACGTTAACATTCTCTCCCTTTATATCTGCTTTATAAAAAAAAAGCTCGATGAGGCTACAGCTATGGCAACAAAGTGACATCAGCGTGGCAACGTGAAAAATATAAAAATTTTAAAAATTATCAAGGATAAAAATAGAAATTTATTAAATTTGATAATAAAGAAATATTTTGTGTAATATTAGTTAAATTGTGGAAAATTTTTAGCAAATTTTTAAAAATTATATATTAAGTAGTAATTATTAGTTAATNATATATATATATATGTATATGTATATATATTGCTCTTGCACAACTGGCCTCTAGCTGCACAGCCATCGTCTGTCTATTAAGGGATTGTTTCGCTAAGCCCAAAAATAGGCAAAATTATATGTTAATAATATTTAAAATTTATTATAAATTTTAATAACTTAATTTCACATTTAATATGAATTTTAATCTTTAAAATAAATTTTATTTTATATTTAATATAAATTTTAATTTTAAAATTAATTTTATTTCACATATTTTTTAATTAGGATCTATTAGTTTATAAAATTTAATTTAATAAGTTAAAATTAAATTTAAATAGAAATATTTTTTATTAAAAATTATGAATGATGTGAAATAAAATTAATTATTATATTGGGATATATAAGTGATGTAATATAAGTTAGTATTATTTAGTAATATGTATAAAATATGATATTTCAAATTAAAAATAAATCAAGTTAATTTTTAATTTTAAAATAAATGGGATCTTATGAGTGATAATATATGATTCCTGAATCCAACTCAAACTCAATTCAAAAATTTCAGGTATGAGTCGTAAATTTTGACTCGTTAAATAGATGAGTTGGGTTCGGCTTAGATATAATTGGGTTGAGTCCGGTTTGAGTTGAATGTTTATCAAAAATTATTCTATAAACATCTCGGGTCAACTCGCCAGCCCAATCAATTTATTAATCGAGCCTAGCTCGGGTCATAGATTTTGACCTGTTTAATAAATGAGTCAGACTTGGGGTTGTGGCTATTCAGATTGGGACAGATTCAGCTTTAACCCTAACCCGACCCATTGACACACGTTTTGCCACCCTTACTATTATTAATCAACTAATTAAATTCAAATATTAATTAATTGAGGTTCTTGCTTAGTAAAGAGATAAATATTATTGTATCGTGAAAATTGTGAGCTTATTTTGAGATGTTAATAACAAGAAATATTAAAATTACTTATATTAAAAATTAAGAGCAATTATGTATATTATATCTTGTTTATTAAAAATTATAAATTTAATATTATTTCTGAATAAAATTTCACTGAACTCTAAATCTTGAGTCCTAAATCTGTAACTTAAAATTTAAAATATTAAATCCTATGCTTTAAATTATTTTAACAAAAAATTAGACTTTAAACTCTAAAAATCATAGAATATAAACTCTAGACTGTAAAGTTTAATTTTCATTATTATTATTATTATTTATTTATTAATAAAAATTATTTTATCTTAAATATGATTAAAATAATATAAATCAAAATGGTAAATATCAATGTCAACAAAATTTAAATTAAATTTATATAACTTTTTAAATAAATTTATTTTATTGCTCTGAGATTTACATAATTTGTGAAATAAAATTATTAATTGTATTAAAATGTATGTGGAATGTGGGATACATTAAATTTTTTAAGTAAAAAGTTAAATAAGATTTGTTTTTAAATAATAAATTTTTTATTGAATGTGATAGAGCTAAACATGCCAATATTTTATTTTGAGATTTTTTTTTTATTGTTTACCCTCAAATACTACAATTTCTTCTACCTGTAGTAATGTGAATTCGAATCCGGGACCTGTGATTGCAGACAAACTCCCTCCCGACTGGACTAGGAGAAGCTCCATATTTTATTTTGAGTTATTACCAAACAGATTAGTAGGTAGATTATCATGTTATTTTGGCCACAGTTGCTGTCTAGCACATACTCTGCCGCATTATCATTCTTGCGACCATCCCTATATATCATGTTCGCTCGCCATAGTTGTTTGTCTTCTTTCTTCCCATTTCAATTGATCAGAGTTTCTGAACATCGTATGATCATTTCACCATTTGGATGGTGCAGATGATCCTCGTACCTTGTAAAATGGTTGGCTTTTTTGCTGGATTTTGCTTTCTGGTCTACGTGTTTTGTTAGTTTCAATCTATCATTTGGCAAGGCACTCAAGTTTGAACGCAACATGTTTTATTGCTAATGATCGTTTGTGATTTCCATTGTTTGACCTGTCAATAGAAATGGCCCTAATCTATTCCATTCTTTTATGAGTTTGAACTTTTATGAAGCAGCAGGTGATGATTGCTTGTAATTTACGCGTGCATTTGTCCATCTTTTCTCTTAAGTACTTTGAATGGATGGATAGTTGTGCTGATCAGCATATATATTACTGTTTCTGTGCCTTTTTCTTTCACCCTGTTGTCCCTTTATTCAACCAAACAGTGTTGTTAATTGTGTATTATCTTTACCTTTATTTTCTTTTATCTAGATTAGTGCTCTTCCGTGGAGATTGTGTGAGGAACCGCATATTACTATACCGAAACCAAAGATCTTCTTTACCAACTGTAGCCTGCTGTACCTAATCAAAAGCACAAGAAGAGATAGAGTAATCCGAGAAAGGTGGCAACTTAACTTTTCTGGCAACTCCTGTTTGCCGAGTAGTTATAAGAATATTTTGTGTGGGGAACAGCAAAAGGTAATAAAGCATACTTGAGTTTTCTATCTGATACTGCAGCATGACCTTTGTTTGAAAAAGTGGGTTGTGCAGAACAGATGAAGCAGGTTAGTCCGAGATGCGCTGGTGGCATGGCAGCACCGATGGCCTTCTTTTACATTATGACTTCATTCATTACTAACAATTAAGGGAGCATTTAGTTTAATGTTATTCTAATATTATATTATATTATTTAGAGAAAAAATTATTTGATTTAATGATATGTATATATAAATTTTTTAAAAATTGTAGAGTATCACTCAAATGATGACATCTAGATGTCATGATGTCTAAATTATATGACATAACACTAAGATAATATTAAATTAAATGCCCCCTAAATGACTTCATTACCGACATACTGAAAGTGAAAACTGCTATTGGTCAAGAATTATGCCAAACATTAGCAAAGTTTCATAGTATGCCAAGGTGGGTGGCCTCTGTTTAAGATAAGTGGATTGGGGAGCGATGCAGATGTTTGCAGTAAAATTTATGGCCATGCTCCAATGGCAGGAAGTTCACAACAAATTAGAACTCTGATGCTCTACAATTGCTTTTGTTCCTTACTAAAAATTACAAGGGCATGTCAGGATGGCGGCCATGATCATGGAGGTAAGAGTCTCAATGGTTTTGAAGAGCAGCTATGGTAGGCTCCATAATATTTTAGTCAAATGAAAGAAATGAGATTGATAAATTGCCCAAGTTAGATGCCTTATTACTACACGCAAAACAAAGGAGGTGTGAATAAATATATACGTGAACTTGTTCAGCAAAATTAAAAACACCACTATAAAAACTGAAAAACAAGGGGGAAAATGCAAGCACATTTTACTTTTGAAATAAAAAATTGAAGAATAACCTCCGCTGTATTAGAGAATGATTGTCATCATATCATCTTGATTTTACTGGACTTGGAGCAAAATCAAGACAGGCTGCATTTGATATTTTTCTGAAGTTTTCAAAAATGGAAAAAAAAAGACTGGACTTGGTGGTAATCCTTAGGGAAAAGTGATCCTAAGCTCTCTCTCTCTCTCTCTCTCTCTATATATATATATATATATATATAAGGCAAGCTATACGTAGAGTCTGTCCAAATATACATGTGTAAAGCATTTGTGTCATTCGATCATCAACTATTTTGCTCAGAGGAAACTATTAGTGTGGAACCAATATTTAGTTGGTCACATTATGGTGATCCTCTTTGCAACCCTTCATATCTATGGAACTAAACTACCCATCTGGGCCTTTGGTGAGAATTATTTGGCATGGACTGTTTCTGTTCTTTCTCCGAGTCATTTTAACATTGAGCCGAACTGAGCTTGAAAACTTCCTCATCATTCTCTGACATTGAGCAGGGGTTAATGTTTAGCAACTCCCAAGAAAACCAAATGCATCAACTTATGTTGAATGAAAACAGAAGGTTCCATTTTATTTAGTGAAAATCACAAGCACATGTATGAGGAGGAAAATGAAATTGAGAAGGTTCTTGAAAAGTCCTTTTCAAAAATGTCATCCTTGAGAACAGAGTTCTTTGATAAGATCATTTGTAGTGATGATGAATCGTTGATAAATAAAGGTGTTCTCAACTAAGTTAGCAAACTGAAGAAAATTGCTTAATGAAGAAATTCCTTGACAAAGCATTATACTGAGGATAGAGCCTTTGATGAAAAAATCCTATGAAAGAGGGCATGTGGTCCTTTAACGAGGAAGGTTTCGAAGGAAGCATTTTTTATGGAAACATCTCTGAACCTATAAAGATGCTCGTTCATTCTTTCTTCAAGAAGAGCATTCAGTAATAGAATTGAAAGAGTGTTGTACAACATTCAAAGAACTATCAGTCGGTTGTAGAGGAGAGACAATTTCAGATATCTTCCAGGCAGTTATGCAAAATAGCTATGTTGAGATAGCAACATGCTGTCTGTTCTGGGCAGTTCACAATTGATTTTGTTTCTATACTTTAAGCCTACAAGTAGGACTTTGAAAGGCAACATAAAGTGAGATGTGTGGCGAGGATCATCTGCAACGTGAGAATTTTGGAGAGCCATTATCAACAGTAAAATTAATGATTAATACACAATTTCAAGGAAATTCAGCATCCTAAGGCATCAAGGGAAGAAAAGAAGGAATAGAGAAGATAAATTATTCTCCTTTATTACTTAATTAGAACCAGATAACTCTAGATAAAGGCCCTTGTAATCCTCTGGTGAGCTACCCAAAAAGAAAAAACTAAAAGGTATCCTAAGCTCAACTAGTTGCCTTACTTGTGGCAACCAGAAGTATAAATTTCTCACATCAAAATTTTGAGTATTCTATTCATCTCAAGACATACATGATCCTATAAGAAAAGTATTTCCACAATTTGCTTTTCTCAATTATACTAAATAGATAATCTGTTTTCATCTTTGAATTAGTATTGTTGAAAATTTGTGTTTTATTTGATAGCTCATCAAAAGTTTTCTATTCTCAAAATACTAATAAGTTTTTTCTTTTTGATGAAACAAAATACCAATAAGTTGTACAACCTTGAAGATGATAGACTCAGAAATGACTTCTAGGATAGTACGTCTCAAGGGCAAGAAGTACAAGATCTGGAAGAGACAGATTTGCATTTACCTCAAGATTGGAGAAGAAGCTATTAATGATAAAACCAGAGTGAGTGCTATCAAAAGAAATGGCGCCAAGTATTCAGATGGGGGCTGACGAACAACCGGACCATTTAGTATTAGAAGAAGAGACAACTCATGCTCTTTGGAAGAAGTTGGAAAGCTTATATGAATAGAACTTGATGAACAACAAGACCTTTCACATCAAAAAGCTTCTCAACATATAGCTCAAGGAACGTGTAACTTTGAGCACCTAAATGAGATGCAGGGTTCTTAAATTTTAACCAATATATGTCAAAAGTAATCGGATCTAATGTTTTAAAATTACCATGACTACTATTATAAAAGGACATTGTAAAATTTAAGAAGTCTGCATCTCATTTAGGCTAAGGTTTTGTTGCAAAAAAGTAGTAGCATAGGTATTCTGAGGTCTGTCATGAATGCTTTTGCATAGAACTAAACAAAAGTATAATTTTAGGTTGATCTTCCAAAAGCCACATGAACTAGCCGAGTTGTTGGCGGGAAACTGGAGTTTAAATTAGAAGGCTAAGGTTTTGTTGTTTAGCCGTTGGCCTTTTGATTAAATTCCATGGAGAAGGAACGTCTTGCTCTTGGTTGCACAATTAAATGTTTAGAGAGGACAAGCCAGCTAAAGATGATTCTTCCTTCTTTTAGTAAAGAGATAATGGGAGACGATGGGTAAGCGAACAATGAGCAAATGTTTGTCGAAATGGTTGGCATTGTGTCAGTAAAAGATCTCACTCAAACTTCAGGTTGAAGAGAAGAACCTCCCTTCTCACGCCCTTATATTATATAGCAGAAGGGGCAATGTAACAGTGGAGGGTGCATTAGAATAATAAAGCCACCTTTTAACCCAAAGAGGATGGGGAGGGGGGAGAGAGAGAGAGAGAAATCTAATTAACCTCAGCATAAAAAGCCTTTTGGTTGGATAACTGAAGCTTAGACTTTCAGTAGACAAAAGAATACATTTATTTTGCAGAGTGCAGTTGGCACTGACAGTTTTCAATAGCCATTCCTGGAACTGATTCACCTTCTCTCGCAGGTTAAACACCCAGTCCTCTTTGATAGTGTTTGTTACTCCTATGCTCATCTTCTCTTTTCTCTTCTACTTCTTACTTTTGGTGTTCTTTGATCCTCATGCAGTACATTAGATCTTCAATTCGTAATTTCAGCTGCTCCTCTTGTGATGTCTCCCCTAAGCCACATGGCAATTTAGTCCCAATTATACGACATTTGTGTTCAGGGATTTCTTGTTTACCTTCCTGATTTAAGGTTTAAGGTATATGATTTAGGGTTTAAAGTTTCTCTCATGACTTGGATTAGCGGTTTTCAACAAGTTATTTGCTTCCAGCTGTCAGCATTTCCCTTTTCAGCCCTGTGAAAGGTTTTATTGTGGCTTATATTGAAAGAAAATTCCAGTCTATTTTACTCTTTCCAGCAAGTTCTGAGCACAGCTTGATGCTTAAGTGTTCGCTTAGATAACCTTTTAGGAAATAGTCAAACAGACTTGCCCTCATAGGCCTTTTCCTATAGCCTGAAAAACTTTTATTTTTATGCTCTAATCCACTTGAAGCCCCAGACTGAGTCTTTCCTCACCTCCTATTTTGTTCAATTTTGCTTCTTTTGAATATTTGTTTGTTTGAAAATTATAAAATATTCACATGGCTTTTCACAAAGATCATCTTCGGAGTCATTAAAAAGAATTTTCATATGAAATTGTATACCTACTCAAAACATCTTTTAAAGTTTTAGACTTACTGCCTTGACTCTTTGAGTTTATATTTGATTGTCAGTTGCACTTTGCTTCAATTCCAGCTAGGAAAAAGAATGAAATTTCTTGCTGATTTTCTTAATTATTTTTTTCTATTTTGATTTTCTTACTTGTTGCCCCTCAAGTGCTGTTGGGAACTCTTTTGCTATTTGTCCCTATATTATGTTTTGATGAAAGGTATCACTTTCTTGTTTTGTGGTAGTTGGTGGCATCATACAGATTATCTTATGTTTTAAAATGTTTTTTCCAGCTGGTACATGGTAAACAATATTCATACAGATGGACGTTTCTTTTCCATATGTAATGGATTCTTCTATTGAGAACCTCTTTTGCTTTCACCCTGCAGTATAAAGCTGCCAGGTTCATTTGTTCCACGCAGAGTCCTGCAAGCTGTTATCCATCAAACTCCATTTTTCTGCAGTCAAAAAGAGATTTTGTTCTTGCTTGTCTTACAATCTGCTAACTTACATGATTCCTTTTAGGATATTAGGCATTTACTTGTAGTTCTCACGGATGAGCTCATCTTTCAGCAAGGAAGTTTCTGTCTTCCATGGCAACTCCACGGTCATCTGCCAATGTCAATGAAGAGTTCTTCCTTACAGATTGGAATGCTCTTATTTCATCAGACAAAATTCTCGAAATTAGTGGATCGAGTAATCTTTCTTCCTACAATGCAAGGTCACTTCCATCCAACGACAGCATGGGTGAGAAAATTATGAGGCCTTGTTTTAATAATCAGAGTTTTCCTGATGAGATGGAGAGCTCATTCGATTTGTCAGCTGCATGCCAAATCCATGTGTCTCTTAGCCATTCGGATTTCACCCTAACAAACAGTTGTTGTATTGAGAGAAAACACAAGGGTAAGAAGAGGAAAACAGTTTCTGAAAGTGGACGTGTGCTACCTCAATCTCCATCTCCCAAGGTTTGTAAGAAATTTATTGATTCTTTCTGCCTTCCAGCGAGTTTAGCAATCAGTAATTTTCTGTTATTTCAAACTTAAGCTTCTCTTTCTTTAACGACCTTCTTTCATTGTGATGGTTCTTCCGGATACAGAATGCTGAGGGTAAAGAGCAGAGCAATGTTTCTCCAGAGTCATTCAAAAGCTTAAGGGAGAGAGAAGAAATGAAACAAATTGCTGAAGTGAGCCCTGGTCTGAGTTCAAGCAAGTCAGCTGCCAAGCAAGCCCAACTGATTTCACATGATAGTGATGCACTAAAAGAAGAATATATTCATATTAGGGCCAAGAGAGGCCAGGCCACCAACAGCCATAGTCTTGCAGAGAGAGTAAATTCCTCTATTATTCCCCACCACATTTTGCAACTCACAGTGTTGCTGACTCAGTCACTCATGTTGGTTTTCTTGAATTGCAGGTGAGAAGGGAAAAAATCAGCGAGCGAATGAGGGTTCTTCAAAATCTTGTTCCAGGCTGCAGTAAGGTAATGTTGCATCGAAGGTGTCTTAAACCCTATGCTCCTTGTGCCGCAACAAAAAATGTAAAGCTTGTGGTTTTCTGGCTGTTTCATATAGTTTTTAGGGTAAATAGCATTTGGGTCCCTCTTTTTTATTATTATGTGTGTATAGGTCCTTCTAATTTTCAAATTAAACAGATTGATGGATTGACCAGTTTGAGTAAAATTGCATATTAGTCTTTTTTTATAACAAATGTTACTTCTATAGCAAAAAGTAACTATTTTCATAGCTTTTTTAATTATGATAGTCGTTTAGCGATGCTTCTCATTCAATCCTGCTGTAAAAGGTAATTGTTTTTTCATAGGTTTTTTTGTTGTAAAAGCAACATTCACTACAAAAAAAGACCCATCTTCTACAGTTTTACTCAAACTGATATATTCATTTGCATAATTTGAAAACTAGAAGGATTTGTATGCACAAAGAACAAATAAGAGAGACTCAAATGTCATTTACCCTAATTTTTATTCTTCCTCTTAGATCACTGGCAAGGCATTGATGCTCGATGAAATAATCAATTACGTGCAGTCATTGCAGCGACAGGTTGAGGTACGCCCATTGCGTTTGATTTAAGTGCAATAAGTTGGATCAGGGGCTTAAGGATTATATTGGTTTTCCTATCAAATACAGATGCAATAATAATTTCGTTCAAATGACTTAATGATGGCACAGTTATAATCAAATCAAATAATTCAAGAAAGTAACAACAACAACAGATCATGAGAGCAATAAATTTTTAAATGAATTTGATAGTAAGTAATTAAATGAGTCAATGAAGATGCATGCCATTGTAAGGAGATAAGGATTCTGAAAAAGCAAATAGATGTTAGCTCGGTGCATTCAGTTAGTCTTAGTTGCGGGTTTGGTGATCACATCTAAGCTGTGCGTATGCGATGCTAAGATGAGGTTGTCGGATTTGTCATTGTGCTGGGGGCTACATGGAAGTGATGTAGTGGAGAGTGTTAGTGAAGGCCGCTAAGGGTAGCGAGAAGTGGTGCAGTTTGCTTTGGCTACATGCCCACATGACATGCGAGAGGCAGGCCTATCAACTTTGCAAGGTAAACCGCTTCACATGACGTGGGGGCTACAATGTAGAAATACTGAAATAGGCATGGAGCCTGGTTAAGTTTGACTAAGGGTAAAGATAATCAAGTGAGCAGATGGTTGCATTCACACATGGCAGTTAATTTCCACTATGTGATAAGATAAGATTAGTTACAAAGTGTTGGTTTAGATTTAGAAGGAATAACCATGGGCCTCTTTGTGCTAATACACCCACTCAAGTGAGATGATGCTAAAGTTGTGATGGACTTTTTGTATAGTTGTTAAAGTCATCATTGGAATAACGGTTTTGTTAACAATTCAGCAGCTTTATTCAAGATTGGAACTATTGATAGAGAAAGATGGAGTTCTGAGAATTAGCGGCATGCAACGTTTCTAGCCCAGAACTTCAGTGTCAGAGAAATAGCAATCATCCAGAAAAATACACAGGAACTTAAGGTGGTTCAGGAATGGCTTCCCCTATATTCACCGGAGGGTCAGCAAAGAAGATTTCACTAAAGCTCAAAAAGGTTTTGGTCAGAGGACCAGTACAAGAGGAAAAACAAAGAATACAAGCATCGTCCTCTATGATTCTCGGGGGAATCTGATTCTATTAAGTCTTCTCTTTGGTCTCAGGTTTTGTTTTCGACTTGTCCTCTCTCTCTGGGGCTCTACCCAGAGGTATTTATAGGTGTGCTGTAGTGGAGCTCAATGGATTTTTCAGGATGAAATATTGTATATTATATCCATTGGATCCATACTGTCAGCCCACCATTGCCGACTCCAGAAAAACAGTCAATAATGGCCAGGGCACGCAAGTCCTTGGTTTCTGCAATTAGTGGGAATCTTCACTTAATGGAAGCTATGCTGATGTGGCGATCTCCACTGGATTGAGACAATGACAGCTGAGGGTGAGCAGACATCGTGCTGATGTTACTAGGGGGCGCCGAAGCCCAAATATTGTGGCCAAGATTAGAGATCTGTAAAGGCAAAGCATGGTTAGTCAAAGGTCGCATCCGATAAAATAAACATCGTACACGATGACGAATAATAGAAATTGAAAAGGTCTTTGGGTGTTACGTGTATGGCTGAGATGCGACGCTAAATCCAGGTGTAAACAGGAACATTGGTTATTTGTAGGATCTTCTTTGTGACGAGGTCTCTTATGAAGTGATAATCATCTTCTACATGTTTTGTTTTTGTGTATAAAATTGATTTAGCAGTAAGGTAAGTGGTGCTAATGTTGTCACACCAAATAATTGGTATATTTATAGTGAAAATATGATTTCTTAAAGTAAAAATTGAAAATCGAAAACTGATTTCTTGGTATATATATAGTTCTGTAGGTCTCTTATTAATTGGAAATCTGATCTCCAACCTGCGTTAAATATTGATGTTGATCTTCTACCAATCAATCATAGTAGTGCAATATCATCTCAACCATTGATTGCGGCATAATATGAATGTGCCACTTGACATTGTCCCCACCAAAATTCCTTTTTAATTAAGCTGTCATCAATTTTATGGGAATATCTCCAATTTGCTTGAGCTAAGCTAATCTAGAATTGTTTTTGATCTTTACCTCTAAGTTATGGATATGGTGTTTGATGTGGTAGGACTTCAAAATATTTTAGTTCTTGGTTAATCATTCAATGAAAATATGTTTCCTTGTTTTCTTTCACATTTCTTCGCCATGCTTTTGAAAATTGTCTTTAATTACAGTTCCTTTCCGAAACTCAATTACAGTTCCTTTCAATGAAGCTGGCGGCTGTTAACCCAGAGCTGAACTTTGACAATCCGCATATCTTTCCTAAAGATGTAAGTAACGAGTTTTTATCGTGAATATTATTGCTTCTAAATGATTTTTTTTTTTTGTAACCGTAGCCAAACCGATTATTTGTCTTCTTGATTGGCCTTTTTAGATTAATGTGCTAGGTGAAGCTGCAAATCCTGGTCAAGCACCGGAGTTTAAGACACCAAATCCTCATTTACATGGTGTAGGACAAATTGAGCCAGAAATTTTGATGGCTACTGCCATACATCAACTTTGCTCTATGGCTCAGGTACAGTAGGGTCCCTTTCTCCCAACTACCTTAATACTATATATAGATGTACACTGTGACCCTTTAATTTTCAGACGCCCAATGTATGGGATGAGGAACTTCAGAGTGCTGTCCAAATGGGTTTCATTCCTCAGAGTCCTTCCAGTGACGGATAGAATGGTGAAGATCCAAAGGTTGGTTAAAATGGTTATTTCTACTAAAAAAAAAAAGAATTACAACCATTTCTTTTCTACTGCTCAGTAAAAAACAATCACAATGTTTTCTTTTATGTTTCATCTGGGAGCAGGTGCCCTGAGGGCAGTGCTCTGGTTTCATGCTTTCTAACAGGAACCAATCATTAAAAACAAAAAAAAAAAACGGAGAGAGAGCGAGAGAGGGAGAAGCTAGTTGACGGAACACAGACCTCCTCAACTGTATCTTCAAATTTATATGAAAAAATTTGACAATCATGTGCTGATCATGTATAGCTAGATTGCTGATTGTTCAAAAATGCGATTCGTCTATTACGTTTTTGTACTGTTTTAATGGTAATAATTGATGTGGAGTGAATGTTTGCTTCTTGTGTTATGTAAAATTGAGGAAATGTTATGGAAGGTTCTTTTTTTTTTTTGCAGTAGAAAGAAAAACTATTGGGAAAAAACATCAGGATTTTTTTTTTGATCATTATGTTTCATTTGTTTCTGATATTGTCAATTGCTGCTGTGATTAATAAATAGTTCAAGTTTCTGAGTTATATTGTATGACAGGTTATTAGCTCAGGGATGCCAGTAAAAATAATAGAATTACTGAAATTTCCAATTTCATTTTCAATTTAAATATCACAAAAAATAGCAATCGTTAAATCAAAAAAAAAAAACCAAGCATTGTCAAACCAAGTATTTTTGGGAGGGTGAAAAGACAAGAAAGCAATAAAACATAAATGCATGTAAACTTTTTTTTTTTTTCTTTTTTGCGAAGCTCAAGTAAACAATTAGAAAGGAAGAAAGAAGATAAACACAGAATTTTATGTGAAAATTTTGTTGCAAACTGAGAAAAGCATAGAAAGTTTTTCACTAACTTCAGAAAAGATATGTGAAAGGAAAATGATTGGAGCTCTCACGATTAGCTTCTAAAAATTTTAGTCTTTAGGTATTGATTTTAGCCAATAGTTAAAAGAATAGTATAATATATCATCCTTTAAATTAGTGGATAAAACTAACACCTAAAAGTCATAGAACCTTTGGGGGTTAGTTGTGAGGCTATGTAGCATTATTCTAAGCGGGCATTTGATTCGATACTATCTTAATGTTATATCACGTTATTTAGATGTTATTTTTTAATTAATAATTTTATAATTTTTTTAAAAATTATTTAAAATTATTATCAAATCAAATAATTATTTTCTTTAAATAACATGATATAGCATCAAAATAATTTTGAGCTAAACGTCCCCTAAAAAAATTAGTTATAAGTTATTTATTGGATAATAAGCTCTAGCAACCCTCATATATGGTGAGTAGAATATATGGTAATTGCTAAGGCTGTGAAGGACAAGACTTGATTTTGAGGCTTGTTTAAAGGTTATGAGTTTTTAAGAAAATTATAGTATTTATGGCAATGAAAGTTCAATCTGCTTGGCAAAAGATCAAGAGATCAGATATACCTTGTTTGAGAGATTTGCTCTTAGTGCTATCAAGGTCGATAAAATCATTACTCATAAAAGTTGTGTTGATGTGAATTAATTTTTTTGCGGTTTTCAAATTTGAGCATTACTCAACTTTCATTTTCATTTCTCAATGACTTTTGAATGGCATTAAGGGTGCATCGGAGTGGAAATTATTTAAAATATAGAGGAATGAATCTAAGTCAAGGTAGAGATTTGTTATATATGGCCTAAATTTTTTTTGATAATAATGCCTAGTTATCTATTTTTCAAAAAAAATATCTAATTAATTTTTTCTAGAAGTTTATTTGGAGATATGAAACTATGAAGGGCAAGAATTTCAATAATATGTATTTTTGAAAATACTAATCATGAGAAGATTTTTTGAGATCCTTACATTTTTTAGATGATTTTTGAAACATAAGAACATCGATGATAGACATCAAGGCTTGAACAATATAGTTGAAATTAGAAATCAAAAAAGTTTCTTCGATGTGATTCATTTGAATAATCTCGATCTTCATCATTATCCATTTAATTTTAGAAAGTAACGTGTCAAAAGCATATACAAACAATACAATAATAAGTTTAATAATCATATGTACAATGTCAAGCCTATTAAAAAATATGTTAAGGAGTTAACGTCTTATTATTAATACTTCGATATAAATCAAGGCTCAATGCCCCAATATTTAGCATCACCAAAATTATGAAGAGAAGTCGATCTGCCACATTAATGGCCCAAGGGGCTCGAGATTCAATGCCTCATTATTGAGCCTTATCAAAAATATATTAAATAGGGTCCACTCTTAGTATCAATATTAATGTCCCAAGGGGCTCGAGAACTAAAATTGTCCTACCCCAAGTTATGATACTAAATTTTAGGAAATTTTATCGGCATCGCAATTTTTAGGATCTAGAAGAAACATTATACAAATATTGTAGATATTTATAAAATTCACATTAGCTGTCCCAAATATGGTCATTCTTGTATTTATATAAGAAAACGTAAAAATTTCATTAAACAGAACATAATAGAAAGAGAGATGGCAAGAAGGTACTTGAGAAAAATAAATATTTGAATTCTAAAATTTTTGATAAAATTTGTTCAGATAATCAGATGTGATACGAAGAACCGAATTTATGATTTTCTAAGGGGCCGTTTGGATAGGGGGTAGGATAAGCTAACTCGGGTTAGCTTAACCCCATTAATAACTTATCCCAGCTGGGGTAAGTTATTAATTGCAATATGACGTTTAGATGCTAACCCGGGTTAACCTAGGATAATTTTGAATTCAGTTTGGCAAATAAATAAGTTAACCCAGGATAGTAAATAAAAAAAGATGAAATGGAAATAAAACTGTTATTAATCAATTCAACACAGAAATAATAGAATCATGATAAACAATAAAAAAATATGAAATTGCATATATTCGTCAAGATCAACATCCTCGTACAGTTGAGCACCATGATCTTCATCGATTCATTACCCTCTACAACAAACAAAGTATAATTAAATATGATACAATGAACAGTATTAGTAGGTCAATCACTTCAAAATTTCAGTACAAGTTAACCTGGCCCATCCACATCTGTTCAATAATTGTCGTTAACTACGTCCTCATTATTATGTTTCTCAGTGATAAGCAAAATTAATCTATCCTTTTTTTCATTAGAAAAATTTGAATCTCTACTTTTTCTATTCGCTCTTAGGTTTTGGGGACTGATTTGTGTCTCATCTTCAGGTTCTGTCATTCTGTCATCTGCAGGCATAGTTCGCGATGGCTTCCTAATTGATAGTTTATCCTGGCCCATGCGTCGGAAACCGGAGTTCATATTGCCTAACAAAAATTATAAATGGTGAAGCAAATTTAAATATTAAAACTTTTAACATGCGTAAAAAGTTTGTTGTGGACTCAATCAACCTCATAGGCTAAAAGTACTGGGCTCAGAAATTTGTATGTCGTCTACGGTAACTTGGATCGGCAAAAAGTAAAATATTTTCATGTTTACCTCTCCACCTAGATACCAAGAATAACTGATATATAACATGAAATCACTTTTTTTTAATTATCAAGAATTCATCATTGCCCATATTTCAGAAGTGGCATAAGAACAAGTGTAATATCTGAGCAAATAAGTGTTGTATCATTCTCATTTTTTTAAAAATTAATAAACAGAATGCCATTTATTGAATAATCAACAGATCACACAGACTAAGCCGAGCTGCAAATAGTAATTCAGAAATTCAAACATAGTCAAACCAAAATAGAAAATGCATGATATTTTAATCAGCAAAAAAAAAATATCATAACCAAGAGTGATTTGAATATATAAGAAAAACATATCCATCAGCTGACATTAAAAAATTTATTAACATAACTCCTAGGTCAATGAACTGTACCAAAAGAATATTCAAATAAGATAAGAAGAACTCAAGAGAAAAATATTACTTAAATCAAGCAATTAGGCATGAAAAATTCACTCCAAACCCCAAAACTTTGGCTTTCCCTAAAACCAGTCGACAAGAGCATGCAAACAGAGCTTCATTAGCTGAAGAACATATACAACGTGACAACAAATAAATTAGAACACTCATTCACTTTCCCAACCACTTCAAATTACTTCAACTGGCATTGATTTAGGGTTCCCAATATGCATAACTTACAGCACCAACAGCTAAAAAACCCTATATCTATCGAATTGAAACAAGCAAATTCATAAAAAAGAAGAAATAAATGAGGAAAAAGGGATCCAGATTTTAACAAGTAATCCGAATACATTTAAGAATCAATAGCTACGAAGAAACTAAATGAACAAACAAACATCAAAATCCGAAACAGTACATGTACTGATATGCGAAAAGAGTAACATTAAGTTTTATCTCACCATTTTTTGCCTATTTTTGAAAAGTACTGGGCTCAGAAATTTGTATGTCGGCTACGGTAACTTGGATCGGCAAAAAGCAAAACATTTTCATGTTTAACTCTCCACCTAGATACCAAGGAATTATCTACTCCATTTTTTTTTAATTGTCAAAAAATTCATCATTACCATATTTCAGAAGTTGCATAAGAACAAGTGTAATATCTGAGCAAATAAGTGTGGTATCTATTCATATACGAATTATAGCTTAACTGTAGCGAACATAAACATTGAATGGGACTAAAGAAAAAGTAGACTTACTAGAAGACCGCTAGAGCAAAGCAATTACGAGAGAATGCTGAAACTTGGAGGCACAGGTAAGGTGACCATCCAAATTCAGCAATAAATAGAGAACCAAGGACACAACAGGCCAAAAAAACAGCCAAAGCATAAAGAACATAATTTGGAATAATATAGTGGAGATAAGAGCTCTCATTTTAAACAATGACAAAAGAGGAACATGACATAAATTATTGAGTAACATGACAATGAATCATGTAATATGGGTTACATAAGACAAAGTCCACCTAATAAGCATGGTAACATGGCTATGGCTCATAGCAAGAATATCAGCAAAATAATAATCAATAAAATTGGTAAATAATGACAATGAGAACATGTGTAATATGACACAAAGCCAGGTAATCACACTGCACAAGCAGCCCTCAACCCTCAAAAAACAGAGGGCAAAATCGCAGATGAACAACACAGAACTAAGAAAAGCAGAGGGAATGACAATGCACAATCAAACCTCAGCCACAAGAAAAAAAAAGTTGGACAAGTGCACAGCCATTGTAGCAGGTATGAAATTAAAAAAATAAATAAATTTGTTAGAATGGGCAGCAGGAATTCCAGGCAGAACATAAAAAAAAAATTCACCAAATCACAAAACCAAGTAGGAAACAGTGAAAAACAGCACAGCACCGCAGAATGACAAACAGCACAAAACCAAGAAAAGTAGAGGGAATGACCATGCAGCAGGTATGAAATGAAAAAAAAAATGATAGAATCGGTAGCAGGAATTCCAGGCAGGCCCCAAAAAATAACCCACGAAATTACAAAACCAAGTAAAAAACAGTGGAAAACAGCACAGAACGGCAGAATGATAAACAACACAGAACCAAAAAAAACAGAGGGGATATAACCAGCACAGCACAGAACCGCAGAATGACAAACCTCACAGAGAAAACATTGGAAGAAATCGCAAATCAACAAGGAACAATAAAGATGAACAACACCAAACTAAGAAGAACAGAGGGGATCCACCGCATCAAACCCAGGGGATGGCAGATGTGCGAAAAGGGCAGGCAAATCTATGATTAGGGCAGGTAGATCTGCGATTAGAGAAGGCAGATATGCCATTAGGGCAGGCAGAGAGTAGAGAGATGCGTTAACCTGAACAGATAAAACCAAGAACACTCACCGTCACCAAGCCAGAAGGTCGTCACTGCCGGAGAGGCACTGCGCCGGCCTGCGTATCAGAGTAGAAATTCCCCTCTGTCGCCGTGCCTGGAGCGGTGCCATCATCCGGCAGATAGGTAGCGCGAAAAAACCCAACCGCTCGCGCAAGATTTGTGCGCGACAGAGAGCGCAGATCCGCCATCTCCGCCCTTACCCAGCATCTTGGCTGGGGTAGCTAAACCCGGGGATAGGCGGGGTAAGGAAGCCCGCTGGGTTTGTTAACCCAGGAGTAAAGGTTACGCGTTTGGTGAGTTAGCTGGGTTAACTTGAGTTAACCCAGCTAACCCACCTATCCAAACGGCCCCTAAATGTTTTATAATCAACCTATATATATATATATA
>JAEMOT010001564.1:137015-179645 GCA_019297695.1 Apostasia ramifera | reverse complement strand
TTCTTAGACTCTCGTCGAGCCACTTTATATTTCTCCCACTTATCATTATTTTTATTTTTAAACAAATCTCTATAACAAATCTTCTTCTCCTTAATTTTTTCTTGTACATCATCTTACCACCACCAAGTATCTTTATTATTTGGAATCATTCCTTTGGATTCTCCCAACACATCCTTTGCCACCTTACGGATACAGTTAGCAACTGTCAACCACATAAGATCAGTTTCCCCGTTAATATTCCATTGCCCAAGTTCTAGAACCTTCTTTTTAAATATACATTTATTCTCATTCTTTAGATTCCACCATCGAGTCCGAGGATAGGATTTTGACTTATTATTTCTTCTCAAATACTTTATCTCGGAATCTAAAACCATTAATCGATGTTGGGTAGTCAAACATTCACTTGGAATGACTTTACAATATTTTATAATTTTATAAGACTTAAAAAATATTAAATACTAAATATTATAAAAAATAATATATATTTAAAATTTATGATTTTTAATATAAAATATATAATATTTGTATTTAATTTTTAAAAATTTTATGAGAATAATTCCGTGCAGTTACTGCACGGGTACAATACTAGTATTTATATAAACATGCGTATATTCGTCAAGGTTTCTACTCGTATTTTTCCTTTTAGTTTTTCTGATTTAGAAAACCTTTACTCTTCTATTGTTTATTTTAATTGGTCGCTAAGCTAAAATCTCAACCAATTAATTATTTTGAGTAATTTGGATAAAGACTATAGCTTACTCACCCAATTACTTATAATCATGTCATTTAAATAGAGTTTGAAGCTTAACTCCAAACCAAATGCTTATTATGAAATAATTTAGATGGAAGCTTAAGCTTAACTCAAATTTGTTAGCCCTTAATTTTTTCCTACTGCTGGATTGAGTTTCTCATGCTATTGTTTGAGGGCAAAATTACATTTTTGTCCTTCTTCCCAATGTAGCCAAATGAAGTGATTATTTTATGCTCCTTCCTATTAAATAGGAGCTATTTACTATCTTATCCCCATGCCTATGATGGAATACCTAGTTGACTAAAAATCCTTTTCACCTACCTTTTGTACCATGCTGCAACCCATGTACCACAAGATAATATTAAAATATTATCTTAAACATTTCTATGGGCTACATTAATCCTAATGGAGTGCCGTCATGACCATTACTATCTGTTTTGTGCTTTTATCTATTCAGGTTTTATAGCATTATGTCTGCTGGACATTTTTAGCTTGGATATTTTCTTTATGGGGACTGATGTGTTCATGATGACTAAAAGTTAATCCTGATGGCATGATTATTCTATTCCTTATTTTATTCAAATTGGCCACTTAAGTTTGTCCTTTATGCTGGCTTGTGTTAGAAGCTTTGAACAAAAGCTTCTCCTTCTCTCTCCTTCCAATTGATACAATAAACCTGAGTTTTTATTTCTGTTTCTTTTGCTCTGGTTCCAACAGCAAAAGTTGTTCTCCTCTCCAAGCTCTCAAGTTCTTCACTCTCCTAAAGCTCACACTTGCAATGTTTTTAACAAGAACTAAAAAGGGAAGGACCGAAGGAGATTGTCATGCTCTCTAAGTGATACAAGCTTTCTCACTTTTTTTTAGCTTCTACAGTTTTCTGCTGCTGTTTTTGTGCCTTGGTTTTACTGTGACACCTTGAATTTTTTAGGTTTGCTTGCTATGATCTATTGAAAGTCTTAGATATTATTTGAGTTAGTGTTTATCAATGAAAATACACATAGTGCTATATATCTCTAAGATCTTAAATTTTATTTTGCTTGTTGTTTTTTTATGTGCACTATTTTTGGATTTGCTTGAGTGTTCCTATGGCAAGTTCGTACATAGAAGAACCTATTGTAATATTTCTTCTCGTTTAAAGTTGTAATCTAAGCTAATTAGTCTAGCAAACTCTTTTCATATGCTCATTCTTCTCCATGCGTGGAGATTGATGTGTAGGCTTGCTCAGCTTTAGCTTTAGTCCCAATAAAAAATCGTATGTAAAGCTCATGGAATACAAATTTAGTGCATGAAACTAGAAAATTTAGTTGCATTCATCTAGTTTGCATGCCAAATGTTTGATGAAATGTCCGTGCATTCATTTAGGCCTTTAGAGCATTAAATTCCTTGCCATTTAATTATAAGTTAGGTTTGTATCACAAGTGTAAAAGTTTTCAATGAAAGTTGTTAGTTATTCAGCATTTTTCATGGATAAATTATTTAGGCACAACAAAAACTATCTAATATTCATGAACATATTAATGCAACTAATGACCAGGAACCTTAAGCAAGATTTCAGACGGACCTACCTGTCCACCGAAATTGAAAATAACCAACTTTACACCATCTCTTACTCCAAGCTCCTTCCGAACCTAGTGCAGAAAGAACACAATAGGATGTTGGAAACCTCAGTGATAGACTATTTTGCATGTTTAATATTCACACCTCTGGTCGAGATTTGTGTAACCTCCTCACAACTAAAGGCACATCGATAACATCTCTGAAAGCAGGCACTGAAAAATAAAAGGGGAAAAAAATCAATTGGACAGTACAAAAAAATAGCCAATTGGCCATAAAAACAAAAGAGAAAGTTGGCTTGACAACATACTTGGACAAAAACCAGGAAGCCTAAGTAGGAATTCACAATGTGAATAATCTTCAGCAATCTAGATGACATGGAAAAAAGAAGAGACAAAGGACAATAAGTAAGTTTTGTGTAGAGAGATTTTTTTGAGATGAAAAATAAAAGAAGATTTTGTCCATCAAAATTCAAATAACTTGGTAACAAAAATTTGTTAGCCTGGAATTTACCTCACAGCTTAACTCAAAATCCAGAAGTAGGCTAACACAGTTGTTCATGATGACAAAGCTAATGTTTAACGAGAAAAATAGAAGGGTAAATAAAGTGAACTCATGGCAAACTAGGTTAAAGGAGACTACATGCCTAAAGAAGCAGAGAATGGAGAAAAAATGGTCAAATGAAATGAAATGAGTAGCATGTTAAAAGAACCAGGTAAAAGAAAACACAAGAATTTCCAAAATAATAATAATACAATTCTTAATTGCAATTGCCTTCCAAAAAAATTGCAATTGCCTTCCAAAACAAATTGCAATGGCAAGCCCTAATCAAAGATAGATCAAGTCATCAAGAGGAGAATAAAAAAAAAGTCATCAAGAGGGGTAACGCATGCCATACATCAGAAAATTTAGAACAGAATAAATAGTTGCATTATTCAAAAATTAAATAAGGTTGACTATTACTTGCCAAACAGTAGATCGATGATGACTTCCAGCAGCCATGACATACTCTGCATAAATGAAGTCCCAGCTGCAAAGAGGAAGCTTAGTGGAAAATGATGGTGAGATAAATTTTAAATATCACTCACACAACTGAAAGATGCAAAGGCTTTACTTTTTTTCCACATATTCTTTTTGTTACAAAACAAAATGTTACATGGAAAAGGTAGACATTAAATAGCAATACACATAAAATTAGACAGGAAAAAGGAATGCACCTGAAGTTCGTGACACAAACAGATCGAAACCCTGCATCAGCTGCTGCCCGGCATGCTATCGGAACAACATCTGAAATCTATCTTCATAAACAAAGAAATTACAATTGTTTAGACAAACACATTCGACACATTGATAGATATCTCACTATCACTATATTTAGACATTCATCTAAGTCTAGAATAAACTACTCTCATGAAAAAAAGTAACTACTATTTCAAGTGTAAAGGAGATGGTAACAGAAAGTACCACAAGATCAGGCTTTATGGAGTTCAGCCACTCAACTTCAGTTGCCAAAATGGAGTCTCGAGGCACCACGACCGTCTCATGATACTTCAGAGATGCAAATAGAAGAAATACATTAAATTATATAAGGTCTTACAACAATCAAAAAATCAAAAGTAAAACCGAACAACTGCATCGTGAACTAAAGGGTAGGCTCATAACCGCGTCGACAATTATGTTAGAAACTCAATTTGCTTGAAATTTAATTGAATCAAAATCAACTTAATTTTTATGTGACTCGCAATCAAATAGCTCAAAATAGAATTGACTCAACTCAAAAACAATTTAGTATACAAATAGGCATGTGTATTTACACTGTTATGATATCATATACAGTAATTACTGTTCATAACGTGTTACAAAGAAAATATGTTAAAGATATTGAAGAGTAGACATACATATAATTCACAAATACTAGTATGAAAGATGTTTGATAACATAGTATGAAAGATGTATAATGCATATACAGTCAAGAAAAAAGGCTACTAACTTTGATGGTAACCTCAATTTCAAGTTGAGGCCCGCTCAGTTAAACTTGACTAAGTGCCAAACATATTACAAGATAACAGAAGTAAAATAAAAGGGTATGCAGACCTTCTCCAATGAAGCAAGGCGGTCTACAGTAAGAGCATCAGCTTGAACAGCTCCACAATCCAACAAAACCTGCTTGTGCATGAAAATATGAGAAAAAATCTAAAACTAGCAGCTGACCATCCCCTACTACATTACCTTCCTAATGTGGAGATTGGGAGACTGAATCTCCCTGGTGAACACAAACTCTGGAGCGGCTGTAACCGCATGCACTTCATGCCCAGCAGCAATGAGATGCCAAACAATCTGCCCAGATGAAACATTTACATCTAGTCAAACAAATCAGCCATAACATTCTCAACACCTAACATGATACATATCACCTACTCCCACCAAAAAATTCCAACTCTGCATCCCCCAATATTATCAACAGAACAATCGAACATCAAAAGTAAAAACCATTCACCGTAACTTGCATTCAAGTACATAAACTACTCCCACCGATATCATCAACTAGATAAAGCAACTGAACAAACAGATCCCCAATTGTATATCCAAAATTTAACCACTACTAATAGCAAAATCACTCATTTACAATACTGATCATCTTGCATTCTTCAACAAAAATCCCATAAACATTCTCCAAAACTTGAATGCAGGTACATCCTTAATTTCCACCAGATACTCCAACTGTTCATTCCCCAATATTAATATAGTCCAACTAGAAATAATTCGAATCTCTCCAAAATAACTGTCCTGCATTGTAATCTGAAGACAAAAATATCGCCAATTTACACCTATCCACAGCTCAGCTACTACTAAATAGTAAAATAAATTAAACAGAAAGGGTTTCAGTTGGAGCAACCTCGACGACACGGGTGGCGTGCCCGAAGCCATGACCGGTGACATAGTACGCGAAAACAACGTGCCCCAGCGAAACCAAAGCTCCGGCATCTCCGTCTCCAGCACGCATCCCCCCCAATATAAATTAAACAAACCCGCAAGCCAAACTGAATTCCCAGAGGAAGACAACCTTAATAGAGTAAAATTAAAAAACGAAAGAAGCAAAAAAGGAAAGAAAAGAAATGGCTTTCTTCTTTATAAGTCAACAACAAATTGCAGTCACCGATCAGCGGCAGGCCCACTATCCGGAACTGCGTTAGCTTCTAGAGTCGTAATACTACCCAGCAATTGCATCAGAAAAGAATGGGAATAGTGAAAAGATTTGGATGGCGACGCGATCTTACATCGACGACACGTGTGGCGTGACCGAACCCATGGCCGGTGATGTAATATGCGAATACTAGCCGTCGGTGATCATCGCCGGCCCCTAATGGCGGCGGTACCATCTGAAGCAGAATCGGATGTCTCAGATTTTCAGTAAATCAGATAAAAAGCAAAAGAGAAAATAAGTTTAACGCAAACCCTAACAAAAATTCTGGGTTTAAGGTCAAAGAGAAGCAAGGTTCTTAATGGATTATATAATAATAATTTGCCTGTTTGGCTCCAGAACTAACAAAAATAATACAAATTTTTAAAAAAATAATAATAAATAAATAATTTTTTTTAATCAACACAAATTTTAATATAAAAAAATATTATTTTATTTCACATATTTAATAATTTTTAATAAAAATATCAACTCTATTTTACATGCTAAACCAAAATACTAAATGCTGGGTAGTACGCCCCTCGCATGCGTGAGGGATGTCGGCCGCGGCCTCGCGCAAAGCATGCGATCCGCCGACTGCCACGGCCGTCCCTCACGCGTGCGAGGGCTGCAAGACGAGGCCGCAGCCTTGTGCAGGGCGTGCGACCCGCCGACACTGCAGTCGTCCTTCGTACGCAGGGATCGACAAGAGAGAGAGGGGTATAATGATAATTTTAAAAAAATATTAATAATAAAAAAATAAAAAAAAGACCTATTTGATAATTTATTAAAAATTCAGGAATTTTGATATTATAATTTTAAAAATTTAGACCTGCATATTATTAAATCTTAAACTCAAAAACTTGAATGTAATTATCCCTTTTATCTTTATCTATTGTTGCAAATTCCCTATTATTTCAATTTATTTGAAAGATCTATTATTTCAATTTTGATCTTAGGTTAAAATCAATATTATATAAATTGATTTTGTATCATGATTTTTTTGGATTGCTATTGGGTAGCGTAACCTTAAGGCCCTGTTTGTCTAGGAGTTTAAAATTAACCTAGTTTAATTTTAACTAGCATATCACATCACACATAAAATTTAATATTAAAAATTAAATTTATTTCACATTCTACAAATATTACTAAAATAATAACTAACTTATATTACATCCCTCACATATTCCAACATAATAACTAACTTTATATCACATCCCTCACATATCTCAACATAATAACTAATTTTATTTCACATCATTCTCAACTTTCAATAAAAAAATATCTCTATCTAAATTTAATTTTAACCTTACAAACAAACACACCCTAAATATATGAAATTAGTTATAATATTTTTATTAATGATACAAATTATTTACTCAGATATTACTTTGAGAAGTTATATTTGACCATTAAAAAAGGACATGTGATATTTGACCACAAACAACCTAAAATATAAACATTATATATATATGCTCTAAAGTTTATTTATTCCTGAAATTTCAAAAAAAATTCGTTTATTCCATTAGAAAAATAATGTGTTGTATTTAAATATGTTGTAGAAGTTTATTTTTTAAAAAAAAGTTACCTTTATTTATTTCAAGATAAATTAAAATAATATTTTATTTCCCCGTTAATTTTTTTGAAAGTTATTTATCCTAGAGAGCTAGGACAATTGACTTCTGTACTAAAAATATTTCTCTAGCCCTATTTGACGCGAGGACCAAAATAGGACTAAAATAATACNAGTTGATATTTTTATTTTAAATTATTGAGTATGTAAAATAAAATAATATTTTTTATATTTGAAATTGTGTAGAATGATTTAAAAAATTTATTTATTATTATTATTTTTTTTTTTTAAATTAGTACCATTTTGGTTCTATTTTTGTCCTGTTTTGGTCCTCGCGTCAAACAGGGCTAAGAGATAAAAATAATTCTTTTAAGGATAGTGTTAATGTAGGCCTCAACAATAAATTTTTCTTATTTTATTGTTTATCTCATTATTATAAAAATTTTGCCATCTTATTTCATAACAATATATACATATAAACATACATACATTTTTTGAAAATATTTTATATATTTTTGTATATATTTATATTTATATTTATTCATGCACAAATTTAGGCACGAAAAAGATACATAATATAGCGCGATATACAAGTTAAAAAAGTGATATATAAATGTATTTAAGTTTTTGGATGCATAAAATAGCTAGGTATATCTTTAATATTATTTAAAGATTTATAATTCATATTTTAAGAGCATTAATAAATATAAACCTAACATTTTCCATTTACTACAATGTATATTATAAAAGACAATTTTTCAAGATTTTAGAAAGTTAGAATATTATTTCTGATTGCAAGAGATTCTGCTGGCAATGGCACATGAAGACGCTAAATTTTGCTGTTTATTTGCTCAGATTAACTTTAACTTAATTTAAATTAAAATTACGAGCAAATTACTGTGAAATTCCTACAGTTTACGCATTTGATTCAAACTTTTTAAAATCCTCATATCCCTAATATTTTTTTAAAATCACTTTAAATTCTTAAAATTTGAAATAAAAATCTAACAGATCACTGTATTTTAATTTACAAATTTATGTAAAATATTTCAAAAAAATATGAATTAAAATATAATTATGAATAAAATATAAGAATCAATTAATAATTTACTCTAAAATTAATTTTATAGATACCATAATTTTAACATTAAATTAAAATATTTAAATCTCACACAAATTTCAATCACCAAAATTGACATTATTTTAAAACTAACTTGATAGTAATCCAACTGCTCAACCATCAGGTCAGCTACTCTATACTCTCTATTTGGTAATAAGAAAAAAATAATAATTGAAATTTTTAATTATTTTTGAAAAATATGATAATGTGAAATAAAGTAAGTTGATTATATTAAAAATTATGTAGGATGTAAAATAAAGTTGATTGATTTATTGAAAATTATGTAGGATGTGAAATAAAATTAATTGATTTATTGAGAATTATATTGAATGTGAAATAAAGTGATTGTTTAATGTTGAAATTTGTGTGAGATGAGATATAAAATTAATTTTTAATTTTTTTTAAAAATAAATTTAAAATTTTAATTATGACTAATTTTAGCCATAATTTTTAACCCATTATCAAACTGGGCAGGACACCTAACAACAGCCCACCGTACATGCACGGCGCAGAGCCCGTAGCGCACACTTTGAATTCCTTTTTGAAGCTAATTAACCTGCCTCCTTTTCTTCCAACGCCAGGGCACCCTCCTGCCACTAAAGGAGAGCAATGCAAATTTATAAAGACCCTAAGCTCAAAGATGAATAAAAAATTAAATCAAAGTCAATTTAATCCAAATAAGCTAACTAATAATACATTTTATAGTTTAAGATTTTTATAAATTTAATCTTAAACAGAATTATAACCCAATCAAACTTAGCTCAAAATTAAATCAATTAAAAATTTTAAAATTTTATTTCTAAATATTAATATATATAACTTATATCAATATATTAATTTTTCATAATATTTTTAATGAATCACTACATTGAAAAAAAATTATTCAAACTTCATTAATTTTGATTATTAATTTTTAATTTTCAACCACTAGACCAAGATGAACAATATAAACAATATGATTTGAGTTGATTGAACAAGTAAATATATTTATAGCCAAGATTTTAATTAAGAAAATAAAAAACTAATTGAAATTCAGATCAAGCTTGAATCAATAATAAACTAATCAGGCATAGCTTGAATGGAGACCAAATTGAACTTTTCTCATTCATAATTTAGATCAGATCGAGATCGAATTGAAAGCTTTGAATTCAATCTTAAGCCAAGATCAGATTGGCTCAACAACAAACCGTTAGCAGGCCCAGAGATGGAGCTGGCAAAATTCTGTCCCAAAGCAACATTGAAGAGAAAAGAGCGAATGGTATGTGCTGCAAGTGACTGATAAGTACCTTACTGACACTAATAAGCAGAAATTGCATTACAAGTTTTGATGGGACTTCCCGTTTAATATATAATGAATGCGGAAGGAACGATCAACAAAAGGTCAGTGTTATCCTCACTGATTCATGCAGCACACATAATTTCATCGACCGAGCAGAAAGAACAGCTAACTGCATGATAGAAGCTCAGCATGATGTGACAGTTAGCTAAGGAGGTGGTTCGAAGACTCCAGGGACATAAATTCATGATAGTTCTTCTATTAGGAAGTTATGATTAGTTCTAGGAGTGCAGTGGTTAACCACTTTGGGTTTAGTTTCCTCGGATTCTAGAAGCGGCTTTTGAAATCTAAGGTGATGCAAAAGTCTTCCATGGTCGTGCGGGTGCAGTTTTAACTTCAGGAAAGAGGAACTGAAACACGATGCGGATGGCTACAGAAGAGTTGGAACTCAGAAGAAGCCTGATCAGCAGATCTCATGACATCTTCGCTGCAACTTCCGAGATGAAAAGAACATTGTCGGAGACATCTTCGCTGAACCTTCTGGCTTACCTCCTTCCAGAGATCATGATCATCAAATTATTCCCAGTAGTGGAACAAAAGCTATCAACGTGAGGCCTTATAAATATCCATACCTGTAGAAACAGAAATTGAATGGGTGGTGCCTGAAATGGAGGCACCAGGAATCATTAGGAATAGCACCAATCCTTTCTATTCATCTGTGATGTTGGTAAAAAAAATTAAGAAAAAAAAAATGGAACCTGGAGATTCCATATCAATTTTTTAAGGGATAGGGATAGATGTGCGAGCCCCTTACCATGTTTGATGAAAGACTAAAAACAAAAAGGTTTCAATGGAATGGGGAAGCAGAAAAAGGCTTTGTGACAACTCAAGGAAGCAATGCCGTCTCCTCTGGATTTAGCTCTTCCAGATTTTTTAAGGAGTTCCCATGAGAGAGAGATTCTACAAGGAATGGAATAAGGGATGTCTTGCACAGCGTTTATTTCAGTAAGACCTTGTCTGGAAGAAATCAGGCTCTCTCAACCTAAGAAAAAAAAAATAGCGGCAGTGTAACTTTTACAGATATGGAGACGTGGGAGTGAACTTCAAAATACGAATGAATCATGGAAGCTTCAGGTACACATGATGGAACAAAGAATATATACTCCGCTATGACAAAAGCGGGTAACAAAATTAAATGGCTATGACCATGAAATATTCTACAAGAACGGCGAGAAAATAAATTGGCGGATGTAAGATTGATGGATCGCATCTAGGGGGGAGGGGATTGAATAGATGCATTTCCAGAAATATAAACCATATCACAAGTATCTTGAAAACTGTTAGCAATAACAAGTAAGCTTATCTCCATGGTATACATGAAAGCTTATTGGATGCTTATGTGGAAGTGAATTATGAATTTGTATAATGAAACAACTTACATGGAGATAAAGAGATTGTAACAGAAAAAATATGCAATGATATAACGTAATTTGATAACCCTTCTGCCTATATCCTCCCCATTGTCACACTAAGAAACCCTAGTAGGGATATTTGACAATAGATTTTGATCATCTTCGTATTCTCTCGATGCTGATTTAAGATCCTTATATCTATGGCTCATTACTTGTTTCATATTTATTTTATTTGGCTTGATTTGTGTAGAGTTAGAGCAGATTTGGAAGAGACAAACAATAGCCATATTTGGGACTAATTTTATTTTCATTGTAATAGAATATAGCCATATAGGGGTCGCCAAATATTGTAACAGTTGATGAATGATGAAATAAAATCTAGTGTTATGAGTGCCAACCTAGACTTGGGTTAAAGGATCGATATCCTAGAGAAAGGAAGAATAATAGTCTTTACTGAGAATCCTTAAATAGCCTAGTTATCTTAATTAAACAATAAAATAAAATAAAAACATTCTTCTCCACTGTTTTGCCTTTCGGTTCCCACCTCACCGTGCCATTACTCTTAAGCCCGAGCCCACGCACAGAGGAGCAAAACCAGCACACCTGGTCACGGCCAGCTCAATGTCGTTGATCTGCTGCCATTCGTCATCAATCTCGCTGTCGTCAACTCCCTCCTGCCCCATCTTGCAGCCATCCACCTCCGCCTACGCACCAGAGTAGCTCCACCAACCACCTCAATCAGCATAGCTGCAATAACACTACTGTGTGCGACCTTTACTTTCATCGCAGCATCTCTGTCCTGCTGCCCCTTGGAAGTGCCAGTTGAACCACACGACGAACCATGCACGAGCGGCACCTTCCCCGCTAACTCGCGCACGCGCAGACCACCCCACCCAACAACACAAACGCTCACTCAATTGGTGCCAAGATCCAATTAATTGGAAAAATTGCATGCAAGAGTCTATCCTTTAGCCAAGTTCTCAGAAACAATTATAAATAGTTCTAGTATTCCTCTATCAAGGTATAATCTCTCTGAATTACTTATTTCGCCTAAATTGAAATTACATTGCTTAACTTGATTATTTGTTCAGGCTCTACCTGTGTGATCATATATTTATTCGAGTGAGAATTACTGTTGATTTAGTTGCAAGGCACATGTCCTTAATTTTTGAAACCTCAAATCTGATATGTTGAATTTAAATTAATAAGCTCTAATCTAATTTTGATAAATTCTTATTTAACGCAATCCAATTTAATTAAATTTAAAACAATTAATTTGCAAGATCTAAAATTGTCTTTATCATAAAACTATATTTTAAAAAATAATTTGCGCATAATTTTAATAATTTACTACTTAGTTATTCCTGATTTAATATTTAAACATTATTCACATTAACCTAAGAAAGCTTTTTATTATTTTAGAACACCTTTCTACATAGATATCAGAGAAACCAATTACATCAAGTCACCAAGACTCTTTCCTCCATTATGTTTCATTCATTAAAACCTTCTCACTCAAATGTAACCTTCTTTAACACAAAATTTTACACACCCCTCTAAGTCACCCACTTGGAGTCTATCTTAACTTCCTAAGTGAAGAAATAATAGATTCCCAAGAAGATAGAGTAAGCAGAAAACAATAATCAAATACCAAACCTCACTCATCTCCTAATGATCGACCTTGATGAACTTGAGAGGATCGACAGATCTTGTAAGTTTGAGCACTTGAACATAGAACACTTAAACACTTGTACTCTACTTGATAGCTTATCATTTTGGCTTAGAATAGATTTTCAATAGTTCTCCTACATCCCCTGATGTTTGGACATGAAACACACTTATAAATGTTCCAAACATCAGGTTGGAATAGGCAAAAAAGATTCAAAATGGAAGATAAAACGGCTAACTCAATTTTGCAACAAAAGAGCAGTTGGTCTAACCATATGAGGCTCCAATGGCCAGTTGGAGAACAATGGGATGATCATATGATCGACTTGCAGTCCAAACTGCATAATCTCAAAACCAACTGCATAATCTCAAGGTTTTGTTATACATCAAGCAAGTCTGATCGACCAAATACTTCTTGGTCCAAAAAGTCAAAAACAATACAACTCACCTATTTACTCACAAATTGACTGGGGCTCAAACCTATAGACACTCTAAGGTGTTCCTATTTTGCTCAAGAGGACCGGCCTATAGACTCGAACCTGTTTACTTACAACCAGATTCCTAGCTGTTCAAGAGCAAGCTATTGCTTCCAGGCAACAACTTGCACAAAAAGTGACTTATAGTCCCTTTCCCATGTCTTAAAAAACATGTGCTGGCCCAACAAATCTCAACAAAAGCACTTTAATTACACATTTTCCAACTAAGTAATCAAAAATAAAACAAAAAGCCATGTAAACTACCTTTCATGAGTAAACATTTAGTGGCCTTCATTTTTGCTAATATGACTGCATTTCAGGTTGAGGGTTCCCCAGGAAGGCCGTAACTTTCCTGCTGAGCATTCTCAAACTTGGATTTTGCAGGAAAAGAACACACTGAAGTTTTGGTAGTACTAACTGAAGTGTTGGTAATACTAAGCATCTTCTTCGACGATGGCCTTCGAACTTGTTCTTTCGGCCTTCGAACTTGTTCTTTTGGCCTTTGAACTTGTTCTTTTGCTGGTCTCTTTTTTGTTGGTTGTGAGAATCCGTGCAAAGATTCGTTCGAAATATTTGAACTTGGTTGTTCGAGAACCACATGCTCCAGTTCATGCTTAGCAGGTGGACAAGCCCATGATAGAGGCAATGCTGAATTTTCAATGAACAATTATTCATTATTATCAGGATTAGAAATTTGATTGATTTGATTTTGAAGAGAGGAAATGATCAGAATGAACACTGATTGATCAGCGATCTCCATTAGAAATGCAGAAGAAAGCAATAAAAGCTTAAATCCAGAGGTATTTATCTCAAAAAGGACAATCATATATTGTTTTCAAGCATGCAAATAAGGAAATGGGAGAAAAAAAACTCATACTAGTCTAATTTGATTAGAATCACTTTGACATTGGAAAAACTTATGAGAATTGAGCAGAAATAGTGACTGCTGTTAGAAGTTCATGTTAGTAACAAAGAAATGGTAAGAGAGATGATTTTATCATCAGAAATAAAGTACAATGATGCACATATGCCAATGAAACAATGCAACAAAAAATAAGGTGATGCAGATGAAATCACTCAGTTTTTTATGTCCAGCTTTCCCACTCGAATGGAAGATGGAAAAAAGATATGGACAATTATCTTGAACGACATTAAAACGAACAAAAGTATTAATTATCATAATCGCCACTAATAACCTTATTTCAACTATTTAGCTCCACTAATGCCAGCCAATTCCTATTAAATGCAATTTGTGATGTTAGCTCTTTTAAGTTATCCAATCTTGTCTCATAACATCAGATTAAGTTGCTTTTTGCATATTTGGTTTTCCATCCTATGACATTTCACTCAAAAAATTCAGTGTTTTGTTTGTTTGGTTTCAACAACATTTTTCGCATGCCTTGGGCATTTAATAGTTTCTCATGATATTTTAGGCTTAGTTTGGTTAGAAGAAAAAAAAAAGATGATTTAAAAATATTTTATAATTTTTTTCAAAAAACATGATAATGTAAAATAAAACGAGTTAATTATATTAGATGTGAAATAAAATTGATTGATTTATTGACAAATTGTATTGCATGTGAAATGAAGTAATTGTTTAATGTTAGAGTTTGTGTAGGATAAAATATAAAATAATTTTTTAATATTTTTTTAAATAAAATAAAATTTTTAGCTATAGTTATTTTAGCAATAACTAAGATTTTCATTTACCAAACGAGATCTTATATTCATTTTCTCAAAACATGCCAAAAATGATCTCAATACCAAATATATTGATTCATCTTTCAAGCCCCATTGTACATGTTTATACAAACTAAATCTGTCATCTATAATCTTAACTTTTAATAGATGTTAATCTAAAATTCTCCATAATAAAATCATTGTTTTACTCCATCCTTTCCAATCTTCCCACACATCCATCTTAAATTCTTAATGTCATCCAAATACACAAAAAAAGTGTTGCAATATCATTAAAAAAAAATAAAATTAACCAGTTGATGCGGAATGAAATACAAATGATATGTAATTTTAAAATGAATAATATTTAAATAGCAAATTATCAAATTATATGCAAACGATTAATAAAATTATTGAACAAATATAGCAATTTCGATTTAATTTCTTAAAAAATAACAATTTAAAAATATCAATTTTTAAAACATAATTAGCACCAATTTGTTTTATAAAAAAAATAATATTTAAAAAACAAACTGTTGAATAGCCCAAGCACCACACAATTCAAGAATTTTTTTTTTTAAAAGATTGAGTCATCTAAGATAACGACAATAGCATGATGAGGCCTATTTTTATAACTTATTTTAATTAGTGCTTAATTAATTAATTAATTAGCAATTAATGCCTAATCTTATATTTTCTTATTTCGACATTGTACCTATACAACCACCCTAACAATGACCAAAAATCATTAGTACTAAACTAATTTAAGTAAGCTTGCACGAAGAATTTATTAGAAAAAAATTATTATGATACCAAATACTTTGTAAGAAATTAGGATATTCCAATTAATATTTATGCATTTGATTGAGGATTCACACTCCCAAGTGGGCCAAATCCCAATTTCAAAGTAAGTTTTGGTCCATTTGGTTTTAAGTCAAAAAAGTCACAGCTTTTTTATGAAAAAAAAAGTCATAGCTTCTTTAACCATGACTATTTTTTCTTTTAATAAAAAATTACATTTTATATATTATCCTACACAATCACCAATCTTAAAACATCACTTTATTTCACATTTTATACAATTTTTGACACAATTAACTTTATTTCATATTATTTCCCATCATATAGTTTTTTCATAAAAAGCCAAAATAGCAATCCTCCAAAGCTAAAATAGATAATATAGTTAAGATCAAGGCCAATTTAGAAATGTCAAGTTCACCATCAAAGAATATGGTGTGAAATATGTGAAATGCGTAAAATTTAAATGAATATAGTGTGATAGTGGTAATATTTATGAATTGATGGTGAAATGTGTAATTTCGTATAAATTTCATGTCCTGTATGTAAAAACCCCTTTATATTTATATTCTGCAAAATTAATTAGTAAATTATTTTTAATTAAGCGTAAAATATTTTCTAAATAAATTATATGATAAATAAGATTCTTAAATCGCATAAATTAAAAATATTTAAAATTAAAATTAAACTGGATCATCTGATAAATAGGAATTTATCAAATTAGATTAGGGCATTAATTTAGATTCAATAAATCATATTTAGATTAAAGACTCATCATATTTAGATTTAAATAAATCATAGAGAGAGATTCTTTTCTCTCTCCAAGCACACGCGGCACACGGGAAAAAGGGCAGGCTAAGGCGGTTTTGCAGCATGGTTATCCCATTTAATGAAAAATTATAATTTAGTCCCTCTGTTTTTCTTTTCTTATAAATAGGTCCAAAAATATTTCTTTTAGGTCCAAAACAGTTTCAATTTAAAAACTTCAAATCATAATTCTTTGGGCGTCACACCAATAGTTTTAATTAATTTGAATTTGAATTTTGATTCAGCACATGACGTCATCCTAGCCATCCAATTCAATACTGATTCGTGTCCCCACCAGAAACAGTGTTATGGTAGCATTAATAAATGTCCTAGTTCTTGATAGGGTCAATTCTTGCTAGCTTCTTAATTCATTAATGTATGTTATAGCAATTCTCTTAA
This sequence comes from Apostasia ramifera, assembly GCA_019297695.1. Lineage (NCBI taxonomy): Eukaryota > Viridiplantae > Streptophyta > Magnoliopsida > Asparagales > Orchidaceae > Apostasia > Apostasia ramifera. Next base: position 162,953 of record JAEMOT010001564.1, on the reverse strand, counting down.
TCCTACCACTTGTCCACAAAAGATTTCGTCTTTTGTGTGTATGAGAATTTACTTAAGCAATATTCAGTGAAGTTCTAGAAGTATTTAATCTGCATACTCTTATATTCAAGCTTAAATTTTGAGTTGGAAGTGAAAAGCTGTTTGGTTGTCAGTGAGGACTGAGGTTATAAAGTTTAATTCTGAAATTGGTTAGAATCTAAATAAATTAATTTATATAAATAACAATTTAAATATTTATAAATTTATGTATTTTAATTTATTTATCCTATTTAAAATTTCTAATTAGGGTGCCGAATTTAAATGCACATAACTATAATTTTACAGTAAAAAAATAAAAATATATATTAGAATTTAAATATTAATGAATTTATGCATTTTAATTTACATATAATATTATAAAGTATATGAAATATGTGAAATATATGAAATGCGTAAAATTTAAATGAATATGGTGTGATAGTGGTAATATTTACGAATTGATGGTGAAATGCGTAATTTCGTGTAAATTTCATGTCCTGTATGTAAAAATATCATTTGCATTTTTTTTGTCCCACATTAATTTCCCCTAGACAAGTAAACAACAGAAGATGTGGTTATATGATCAACCAATTAAAAAAAAATGCAAACAATTATGTTAATTTCTATTTCTCTATCAAGATATATTTCATTATAGGAAAGAACAACAATAAAATCTATGACTCTGTTTGGTTGGAGACACGGCCAAAATGGCCTCTAACATTTTCATTAAAAAATATATATTTGATGTATTGAAAATTGTATTGGATGTGATATAAAAAAAAAAATTTATTAAAATTTATGTATTAAGGATAAAAAATAAAATTTTATTTTATTTTAATTTTTATTAAAGTTGAAGGCCAATGGGCCTCCAACCAAACAAAGCCTTAATCTTCATGCATACCTTCCTCAGATTGTGTAAGTTGAGGTAACCCCACATCAGCACCATCAACAGCATTGACTGAACGTGATGGCCTTTTTTTGACATAGTTCTCTTGTAGAGGCCTTGGGATCTGAAATGAAAACTGTGATAAGTTTACTTGATCATACTCAGGATGTACTTCCAGGTACCTGCCGAAAAGAAAAGCAAACGAACAAAGTATCAGAATCAAGAAGAAAGCAATCTGATAAGAAAGTGTATCACGAGATCTTTCAATTATTTAAAGGCTAGTTTTAGAACAAGGAAGATCATGGCTTAATTTTAGAGGCACCTTTGGATGTCAACCATTGAGCGCAATTTTTTTCCAGATGGTGCAACATAATACCTGAGAATTCCAGAATAGCAGAAACTGTATCAAACTTCCAAATAATGTTTCAAGCTTGAAAACATTCAAAACATCATGAACAGACGTCTTGGCCCAATAAAGGCCTTCCACTGAATCAACACTTTTCGGCATATAAATTGAGATTTCCTTCAGTAAATTTTTTATAAACTTATGTTTCTAGGAATAGACAAATATTTTGCAGGTGGCGTGGACGTCAGTGCATCAAGCAAGCATGTAATTTCTAGCACAATTCAAATTTTATTTTGACTAATTGAAGGTTAATAAGATAATTTGGTCTGATTTCATTTAACTGAAAATCCTCTGTTACGTTAAGCTGTTTGAAGATTGTGGTTGAAGATTGGATTTGATTTGATTAATTGAAGAACTCAAAGATTTGGAATAGGTCGCAAGATTGAAGCCTAACCATACATTAGGCTGATTTTACTTTACTTTATACTTGGTATCTTTATTTTATTTGTGTTAAGAATATTTAGTAATTTTATTTTTTCACACATTCCTTACTCTAGAAATCAACATAATGTAGGGCTATTATTTGACCAATTTCAAGGGAGCAAAAGGCAGCTCAAAGTCAAAAATTCTAAGCTCAGCTCGGCTTCAAATCGATCCGAAATCGAAATGAGACATGATTCAAGCCGGCTCGGCTCGAATCATGAGTTGAATCAACACATAATTAAAAAAAAGAAGAATATTATATATCAAAATAAATTTAATCTCTAAATCTTGGGAAGAATAAGCTTTATACCTCCTCGACTATACCACTGTACTACTAAGATAAATTGTATGTAAAGACATTTCATACATATATTTTATATAAAATTATTTATATTATACATATAATTTCGAGTCAAATCAAATCATGTTTCGAGTGAGCCAGGGCCAACTCGAAATTGGCATGAAATGAACTTGATAGTTCGTGATTCAATTAAAAAATGTCGAATCAATTTCGAGTCAATTCAAAAAACCGAATGAGTTCCAGAAGAGTTTCGAGTCTCGAATATTTTTAACACCCCTAACATAATGAGGATCTATAGAAAAGCATCTTTAGACATTATTGACTCTTGTCCATATAAAAAGAGAAAGATGAAGGACAAAGAAAACATGATAACAAACGATAAAAAATAATATTATATATTTGAAACTAAAAAAAGATTTTACCATTTAATAGAATGCAATAGAAATAAAGAATTCATATAGTCAACCCCACTTAGAGAGATAAAAGTTTAGTTTGTTATTATTGTTATTATAGAAAGAATATTCTGGCAATCATGTATAAGGAAAGACACCAAGGCAATATTGATAAGCTTCCATACACAAAATAATCCCATCAATTATTTTGCTATAGACATAAAAACAATTCCAAACAACGAGATTACATCTGGCATTTATAAAAATGCACTATTTGGCTAATACTCCGTGACAAGTAGATATGCAACTTATTCTTCAATATCTGGAACTGAGTTTAAAACTTTAGCGAATATATCCACGCATTGATCGACATAGGACAAGAATCTAACATATAGCTAACCACAAGCTACACTATCAAGAACAAAATGACTGTCACCATCAAAGTAGTACAAGCAAGAAAAACAATATCAGCAATGAAGTAAATGGCAGACACGTTGCATTAGTCATTCTTAATATTCAGATTCAGTGCCTAATTGAGCTATGGTCTTTAGTTTCTGGAAAATAAAGGACTCCGCAATATTACATATGAGCTAAAAAAAATGCAATGAACACTCACAGATCTCAATTAATGGAATCACTTGTCCAATCACCACAAATATAAGAATGAAGAAAGTATGAAGTTGTCTTGGAAAAATGAGGGTGGCGCGAAACCACATGCAAATGTGGTTCAAACTCAAAGATCAGTCAATGAGGTGACATATCTTCACAAAAATTCAACGAGAATATGATATAAAAATAACTACACCCTAACCAAGAAACTTCAATTTGTAGCGAAATCCACTTCTATGCCTATTAGACCTGATCAAATAAATCCATGTTGAGCTGATGGTGCAGATTTTACCATTTTCAATGACTAGAGGCTACAGGAGATTAATCTAACCTACTTGGAGACATGTGAGTCGACTGATCTATACTCAATATTGCTAAGTTCTTCCCACTTGAGAAGAGATGGGGACACCTGACAGCATGGGATTAAGTGACTCATATTTACTTAATGTTGATTGACAAATAAATATGACTAATTTTATTTGATTGACGATTATCAAATTAGTTCATTACAAATTCTATTTAATTTCAGGCAAATTTGGAATAGAAGACATTCACCCAAATTTCTAATTTTAGATTTCTTTATTTAGCATAAATTTAATTAATATGTTGTTTTATGTAATATTTTTATTTTCTTATTTCATATATTGAGATCTCTGTTAAAAGGGGAAATCTAGTAGTGTAATGGAATTAATAATGAATGAAATAAAATATGAGTTTTCTAAGTGCCTGAATCTAGATTAAGGAGTCAATATTTTAGTTAAAAGAAAGGATAAGGTTAACTTTAGGTTAGAATGCTTAAAATAACTTATTTATTTTTTACAAAGTGACAAAAAAAATTCCATCATCTTGGTTTTCTACACTTCCCCATTCTCACCTTCGCTCCACCAACCGGGCTTAAGCCTGCAACCCTTTTAGCCACATCTCACTGCTAGTGTACACAGATAGTCATGGCTCCCACATCCCCTTTGAGCTCAGGCATGTGTGAATAGTTGCACAGGCGTGAGACTGGCATGCATGCACGATAAGATTGTGCGCACATGAGCCCGAGTGATATCTTGGTTGTTGTCCTTGTTTGGTTGCCATCTATTACATGCTTCATAAACAATAATAACCAAGCCTTTATCCCACTAAATGGTTATTTTCATTGCGCTTTACCAAATAACAAGTTCTTATTTCTCGCTAAATATGTGAAATCTGTTCTGATGTTTTCTTGCTATGTCTTATTTAGTCTTCCTCTCCCTCTTTTAACACAGATAAAATTCAATAACTCAACTCTCCTTATTGAAACTTCTATTGGCTTATAATTTATATGTCTAAACCATCTTAGTCAACTTTCCTTGAGCTTATTTTCAACTAAGTCTACGCCAACCTTTACGCGAATATACTCATTTCTCATCTTATCTTTTCACGTATACCCGCTGATCCACTTTAACATTCTTATCTTTATAATCCTTATTTTACTTATATGCTTTTGCTTTGTGAGCCACCATATAAATTGTTGGTCTTACAACGGTTCTGCAGAATTTACCTTTAAGTTTAAGTGAAATTTTTTTATAATACAACACACTAGAAGTATTTCTCTACCTTAGTTATCTTGCTTAAATTCTGTTGATAATATTTTCATCTATTTCACTATTATTTTGTATAACTGATACAACATATTTAAATCTCTTACTCTCCTTGATAACTTGATCATCAATTATTATCTCACTAACACAAATACTTATCTTTTAAGCACTCCATATATCTGATTTTTAATCTGCGAAAACAAAAATGTTTAGATTCTAACGTATTCCTCTATACCTTGAGTTTTGCCTTAACCTTTTCCCTAGTTTTATTAACAAAGAAAATATCATCTTTGAAAAGCATATACCAAGGTACTATTTCTTGAATATGTTCACGCAGGGACTCCATGACTAATGCAAACAAATATGAACTTAAAGCTGAGCCTTAATGTAGTCCAACAACAACCAAGCCTTAATCCCACTAGGTGGGGTCGGCCACATGAATCCTTTGTTTTCATTGCGCTCTATCAATTACCAAATTCTTATCTAAGTCTAAGTAACTAAGATCACTCTTTATAGTTTCTTGTCATATTTTCTTTAATCTCCCTCTTCCTCTTTGAACATGGGCAAGATCCAATAACTCAATTTTTCTAACTGGAGTTTCAGTCGGCCTACGATTTATATGTCCAACTATAATTAAAAAAATTTTAATTAAATCACTTTGTGTTCAAATACAAACAACAGCTCCTTTATACATGTCCTTAATAATACAATATAGGCAGTGCAGTTTTTTTTTTCTAAAACTTTTCAAAGCACTTCTTTTAAAACTTTATTACAAGCTCTTTTCAAATCAATGAAAATTAAATACAACTTTTTTTGTGACATCCCGAAATTTGAATTAAGGTTTAAAATTTAAAACTGATTTGGACTGAAAATGAAGAATTTTGGACCTGAAAAGAATAATTTTGGATCTATTTATAAGAGAATGAAAACAGGGAGACAAAGTTGCAATTTTCCCATTAAATGGGATAACCTTGCCGCGGGAACCGCCTTTGCCTCTGCCTTTTTCCACGTGTCACCGTGCGCTGGGAGAGGAAAAGAATTCCTCTCTCTCCCTCTCGGTTTCTCTCTACTGCCGCGCCTCTGTCCGCGTTTGCCTGTTCCGCCGAGTCCAAAGAAGCAGTGGTTGCAGCTGCTGCAAGCTCCAGCAGAGGAAGAAGAAGAAGAAGGAGAAGAAGAAGAAGAAGGAGAAGAAGAAGAAGAAAGAAAAGTAAAGGAAAAAGGAAGAGGAAGAAGAGGAAAGTTAGTGAAGGATTTCTAAGCATTATTTAACGTGGTAATTTTTTCCCTAAAATTGATGTTGAATTATTATTAAGTTGTGAATATAATTTAATGTTTTTGAGAATATAAATTATGTTATTACGCTATGTATGCTGTTAATTGAACAAAAGAATGAATGTGATATGCTTATCTGTGAGGTGATGTGGTACTGATAAATTTTTGTATACCAAGAACCGACGAGGGTGGAAAGTTTCCTATATATATGTGTTATTTCGACGAGGGCGGGGAGTGTACGCGGGGTGATGTCCTAAAGTGAAATCTCCGATGCAAGGTGCGGCTACTGTCAAGACTTTTAGAATAACAAGCTGTAGGAACTTTTGTTAGGCTTCTAGGCGAAAGGGTATGGAAATAATAAATCTACATCACTAAACAGAATAATATTATATTATAACGAAATAATAATATGTAAATTATGATGATAATTATGTATATGAGACATATTATATTTTATATTTATGTGAAATATTATTGAGATAATTTTAATGCAAGGCATGTTGTGCAAATTTACTGATGATAATTATTTATTTATCTACAAGAATATCAAGAGCATGATGATGTGTATTTTAAGCATGTTTGAGTTGTTTACCAAGTTTAAAAGCTAAATGTGACTTGCGGATTTGGAACAACTAAATGTAATTATAAAGATGTTTTAAAGATCGACAATGGATTAAAAAGGATTTCTTGTCGCGTTTATGTTCCTGCCTATGCTCGAGCCATGTCATGTGATCAACCTGCCAAATGTTGGGGATGGTTGCCAAGATATGTAAACAACCTGCCACTATAGGGGATGGTTATATATGTTATGTGGCACTCCTCCATATGTGAGATATAAGAGTTACCAAGGATCCTACGTATATGTGATGAAAAAAAGGCAGTTGGAACATAATCCAAGAAACCGGGGCTCGAAAGATAAAATTATAAAAAATAAAAAGGATTTGCAGCGTATTAGTACTATTGTATGATTTCACTTGTATCATTTTATTATGACATTTGAGCATGTTTTGAATAATTATGTTTTATATTGGATATTATTTTACCTACTAAGTTTGTATTAATAGACTTCTGTCATTTTTGGTGGCAGGTATGGCATAAGAAGGATCACGAGACATGGTGTGAGGTATCACAGGTTGCAGCAGAAAATGTGGATGTTTTAATGTTATGGGTCTGTTTGTTTGTAAGGTTAAATTTAAGAAGATTAAAATTAAATTTGGATAGATATTTTTTTATTGAAAGTTGTGAATGATGTGAAATAAAGTTAGTTATTATGTTGAGATATGTGAGGAATGTGATATGAGTTAGTTATTATTTTAGTAATATGTGTAGGATGTGAAATAAAGTTAATTTTTAATATTAAATTTTATGTGTGATGTGACATGCTAGGTTAAAATTAAACCAGGTTAATTCTAAACTTGAAAACAAACGGGGCCTATGAGATTAAAATTTAAGTTTTGATGCCTCGGTTCTGGTGGCTCGGGCAGGTGTAAAGGGCGGTCGAGTATCGGCAACCGGGACGTCACATTTTTTCCCTCCTTAAATTTTTTCATTAAACCCCTAAACTTTTTCATTAAACTCCTAAATAAGTGAATAATTTTCATAACAGATCTACAAGACAAAATCAAACTAGTTCTACGACACCCTTGTATCACAACGTAATCTCTGCTAGATTATCCTTTCTCAAAGTTTTAAAGTACAGCTCATTAATTTAATACTTTTATAATTGACATAATCTTTATATTGCCTTTATTCTTGTAAATAACTACTAATATACTCTTTCTCGACATGTTTGACATTCATTTAATCTTTAAAATTACATTAAATAATTTAATGAGCCAAAACACTCATTCATCTCCCATACATTTTTAAACTTCTATTGAGGCATCATTCGGTCAAACTGCTATCTTACACTTCACTTCTTTAAACCCTCCCAAATTTCAGTCTTACTAATACGTCAGATGTATTAGTAATTTTTTATTCTCTTTTTGAATATTAAATTCTGTAAGATCAAATATATTATGACAATCATTATTGAAAAGCTTTTAAAAATAATTCATTCATCTATGTTGGATATCTTCTTTCTTAAAAATTACTTTGTGATCCTCATCTTTAATGCATTTTACTTGAGTAAATTTTTTAATTTTCTTATCTCTTATTTTAGCAAGTCTGTAAATGTATTTTTCTCCTTTTTGGGTATCTAATTTTTTATATAAATCCTCAAACATCATATTTTTTGTAATACAGATTACTTTCTTAGATTCTTATAGGGCTATTTTGTATTTCCTTTAATTCTTGCATTTGTATTAATTTTTATAGCATATTTTCTTCCCTTTAATTTTTTTGTAACAAAATATCTTTATTATTAGGAGTCTTTCCTTTAAATTCTTCTAACACCTCCTTCTCTATCTTACGAATGCAATTAGCAATTATCAACTACATAAAATCAATTTTCTCCTTAATGTCCCATTACTCAAGTTCTACAACTCTCCTAATAAAGATATCCTTATTCTTATTCTCCAGTTTTCACTATCGAGTTCGAGAATATTGTTTCAATTTACTATTTCTCCAACTCTTCATCTTGGATCTGAGACTATCAACCGATGTTGGGTATTCAAACATTCACTTGAGATAATGTTACAGTCTTTACACTTGAAGCGATCTCATTTTCTTAAAAAAAAAATAATCTGTGATCTGGAAAGGCTACTCTTATAGGTGACAATATGTTTCTCTTTTCTAAAATAAAGTATTAGTAATTACAAAATCATAAGCTCAAAAGACCTCCAAAATAGTTTTATCCTCCTTCTTAGTCTCTCAAAGCCATACCCACTGTGAACGCTATTAAATTCTTCAACAACACGTTCAACACGTTCATTTCGATCTCCTCTAATATATATTCATTCCTGCTGAGATATCCCTTGAATCAGTTCTTCTAAATCATTCTAAAACTTTTCTTTTATACTTACATCCAAACCGATTTGGGAGGCATAAATATTATGTTCATTTCGATCTCCTCTAATTTATTCCTTTGTGAGTTTACTCATTCTCATGTGAATCACTTAATATTTGTGTAGAATATAATTCAAAGTAAGATTTTTTTGATTCCTGGCTTTTTGTTTGCCCATTGCATTTCATGGTCTTTTCTACGTCTACTTGAGTATGTAAAAGTGAATATCTCATAACAGGTATATGGGCTTAATATCCAAACCTGAAAAACCAATAGTTAAAGTTGAAACCTAAATCGTGATTACAATTTTCCGACTATTCACACATAGGCCATTATCACATAAAAGCAACCCCAAATATTAAGGGACTATATTTGGCATTTATAATAAATGTATTATCTTATGCTAATACATACTATACCTTAATAACTTATTAATTCAACATTTAATGAAAGTTATAACTTCAACATTTCGTAAGTGTATTACTTCAACATTTCAAGGAGTATATGGAGACCATGCAATAGCCAGATAAGTTAATACGGGTACATCTTTTAATAATTTACATCAAGATATTTTTGAGAGAGATCATACACAAGTTATCAAAAGTGATTCTTTCATATAGAATCATAATGTATCATGAAGTAAAATAGGACACGTGCTACAATTAGTATTACTTAGAATAAGCATTTGAGGTACTTACACGTCTGCAAATTTGGTGCTCCCTTCACCTCTGATTTTAAGTTCTCTAACCCAACCAGGTGGTGGTTGAGCAATGTTTGGTTTATCAATAGCCCACAGCCGGCTTCCATCTTGTACTATGTCTGCCGGATCATCACAGGAAATATCAGGACGCCACTCACGTGCACTTTCACAATAAAAAGGCATCTGTGATATGCTTTCACGGATTTGCTCATACTTTTCTTTTGTTGGAATAACCCTCCACTTGAAACAAGATGCACACTGAATGGTAAATGTCCCTATTGATGAAAGGACTCGATTAGAAGGATTTGATGCTGTAGAATTCACGAGTGCAAGTTTATCCACAACGTGACTGGAATCAGGAATCAGGTCTTCAGTAGAGCTGAGGGAACCAGGATTATAAACAGCCAACTGGTTCAAAGGAGTTCTGCCACATTGCTCACCTCTTTCCTCAGCATCAACACTACCACCTTCCTGCATTTTTTTTGTAATCGTTCTAAAAAGTAGAATGAAGAGCACTAGAAAGTTGCATTGGCTGCTCAACCCCAGAATGAGAATCTGACCACAGAAGAAGTATAAAGGATGAAAGAGAAAGCCGTCCAAGAACTGAACTGATTAAAAAAAATTGAAATTCAGAAACTTTATGACATAACATGCGTTAATGGCCAATGATTATATTTAAGGTGATGCGAGGAAAAACAGCAAGAGAAAGGATATAATCATTTGTCACATTCAGGTAAGAACTTTCAAAAGGTACAAGCAAAATATAGCTTTACTTCAAAATCTAACCATCTCTACTTCAAATCAACATCAGTCAACAAGAAAATCTCAATAATATGAAGAAGCCATTTCATTTAGAACAGTAAAAATATGCTCAAGATTTCAGGACTTCTATTTCAAAATTTGGTGTTCATGATATTTTAGCAGTGCTGTTCAGGATACTTTAACGTGACTTTGTTTATGATAATTTTTGAATTAGTTGATTACTTATTTGGTTTGCTGATCTAAATTACCACAAATCTAATAGAGTTTTGTAATATCTTCAGTATAAATTTATGTGTTTTACATGTAAATAACAAGATTTTGGAGTTTAATACATAATAGAGCTTTTATTTGTGCTATGCATGTAATCATTCCATTTTTCCTAAATGGGATAAAAAAAAAATGATAGCTTAAATATTAAATGAAAAAATTTACTTCTTGAGTTTTTAAGATATATTCCATGGAACCTTCTATGAATTACCAAATGAAGCCATGTTCTTGGCTTGGTTTTGAGATTTCAAGGTCAGCTCTATAACATCAGTCATATTCCATCCAGTGGAGCCATAGATTTGACTAAGTTGCTTCTTCTCTTAAACAGAGATCTCTATCAACTTCAGTGACAATTACAAACATAACACCGAAGAGAACAATATTACAAATCATGTTATTTACATATCTAAAACAACATGAATTACCATAACAAATAGCACTGACACGTTCCATTAAATGATACTAGACATTTTATGCCTTGTGTTCAGTGTACATTGTTCTGTTATGGTCAGTTTTGTTCGCTCTCATGCAAAATGTATTGTTAATGTACAAATGTTTTCATAGGAACAAAGTGTGCATTTAAATTTGCCAATAGATTCAGTAGTTAATTTGATAAAATGAACCCTACACTGAATAGCTCTAAAATCTCTAACAAATATTAACAATTTAAATTTTGCAGTTTAATATGTATGGTCTCTGTTTCCGATTAATCTCTGTTTAAGTAAATATTGAAAAACAAAATAAGTCCAATAAATTCATATAAACCTAATAGAACCAAAAGAAGATCAAATTAATATTCATAGCTCAAGCAAGAACACACCATTTAAGGAAACAATGTTGATTACTTCTAAAAGTCAAACATGCCTTCCCTTGCTTTCCCTCAATAGGAAACCTGGTGAGGCTGGTGCACATCAGTATGAAAAAGGAATGTAATGCAAAAGATCAAATTAACTCAAGCAAGAACACACCATTAGAGGAAACAATGTTCATTACTTCTAAAAGTCAAAAATGCCTTCCCTTGTTTTCCCTCTAGATGAAACCCACCAAGGCTGGTGCACATCAGTATGATAATGGTAAGTAATGCAAAGGAAACTAAAGAAATTCACATGAGTGGAAGCATCCTTTTCCAATGGTATGCAATCGTTATTTACATTCCATGCACAATCAGTTTAGAACCATGCCTCCAGCACAATATCAACCAGTTGTGGCTCACAATGTAAGAGTTTAAAAGCTAGGAATTTTCAGCGAAGAGTTGTCCCACCAATTTTCTTTATCAAGGACTCAATTAATTCAAGACAATTCAAGACGAGGCGATAAAAAAATTTCCTGATTTACTATCCATTCAAAATCTTCAAATGATATTAACAACCAAACCCGTTATGAAAAACGAAGTAAATAAGCAGAGACATACCTACAAGTAAGACACGCCACTCATAAGAATAACGCTATCATCAATGAAACCACGTTTGATCCATGACCGACTACTAGTATTAGATTTGAAACACAAGAATAATCACACATTTCTAGCAGGAAAAGCTGCAGCACTACCTATTTTCATGAGAAATGCTTTTATGTAAAGCCGAAAGCGAAACTTAAAAAAGGCAGAGAAAACGACCTAATCCTCCTACACTATCTTGCTGATATCATAAGCAAACGCATAAGATGCTCGAACTATACCAAATCACCACTACGCAAAAAACTTTGCTGAATCAATCAAGAACGAAAATTCTGGAGACGGACGCCGGAATAATCCACATGTAGAACATGCAGGCAGCGGGGAACGGACGATATGTCAGAGAGCTCACCCTAGTCGGCAGCAAATTCTTGGAAGAGACAATGGGAGGGAGAGGCATGCAACCCTCGGCCTTCCAGCGTCTCGTAGCTGGATGAAATCGGGCTCGGATCGGCGACACAAGCTCTTCAGCCTTCAGCGCGCGCGCGCGCGCTCTCTCTCTCTCTCGCGCGCTCTCTCTGCGCGTTGGTGGAATATCGCTTCAAGTAATTATTAGGCTTCACGAGTTGCGATCAATCAAACAGGGTTACTTTACTGTGGTTCTTTTGAGGTATTTTAAAGTTACGATATTTACTTTTCATAATAAATATTTAATCTTAAAAAATTATATTTATCTATATAATATTTAAATTTATTATATTGTTTACGTATAAATTTTTAAATTTGACATAATCATACAGCATTTTGTATATTTTCTCATACATTTATTCTTTACATTGTAAATGTATATTCATATACAAATAAATAAATATATAAATATATACAAATAATTAAATATATTTTTATACAATAATATGTAAATCATTTTTTTGTTTTACTTATAAATATCATAATTTTTCTCGTATTATTTAAAAATAATAATGATAATATGATTTAAATTTGAGGCACTAAGTATGTGGACAAGCTCCTCCTTTAGTAGGTAAGGAGAATATGAATAAAATTTTATTTTTATACATAAATAAATTCAAATGCACATATATAAATACATATATATTATATACATAAATATACATGTATATACATTTATATATAATCAAATAAATATATATATATATATAAAATATAATATATAAATTTATATGTTTATGTATATATATTAATATATTCTGTGTATATTTATTAAATATGTATATACAAATATACATATATAGTTAAAGAACATATATATTATTAGAGATGGAATGTGTCACATCAACATGTGACATGTGGTTGACATTGATTGGCTCTCGAATCATATTCCTGAACATCAAAAAGGGTCCAGATGAAATAGACTTCAGAGTCGACTGATGCATGGCTAGTCAAATAGTCTTAGTCGAAAAATGTAATGAAATAGATGTATCGAACTAGGCCCTTTGCCCATAACTTTCTTCTAACTGGCTCATTAACCTCATTCGTATGATATGTAGGGTCATGAGTTAAAAAGATGTAACTATCATTGAGGTTTAGGCTGACTCCAAGTATGAGTTGATCATATAGTTGCCTATGTTACAAAGCCTCTTTTGCATTAATAAAGTACTTATTCCACCTATTCTTTCTTCATTATAAATACCTATATTTATGACGGAAGAGGGGTTATGCTTCAAAATCAATGAACAAATATAACTCAATTTTTCTGGTTCAACAACTAGTCGGCTATACAACTTTGATTGCTTCACACTTTTTAGCTTCTTCCTTAGCAGTTTGCCTCTTTGTGTTTGCCAATGGCACCAAACCAGTATTCTCTCCTCCATTAGCAAACTCAGGGAAGCTCATCTCCTCATGCTCTTAAGCTTATAAACTTGTATTCCCACTTTTTTTTTGTATTATTAATCATCAATTAGAATATTCTACACAAACGTATATCATATTATATAAAAAAATTAAGTAGTGTGGGTGCATATCACTTTAAATAGTAACATATATGAAATATATTAAATAGTATGGGCACCTATAAAGTACGAATATGATACGACGATATAGATACAATATGATATAGATATATTGATACGACAAATCTCAAAAAAATAGGATATGAATACGTCAGAATACGACGACTAAATATAATAAAAAATAATAAATAATTACAAAATATATATATATATATATATATATAATATAAAATTATCCATTTTTTATATTTGAGATGTAGCTTATATGGTAAAACTTTCACTTTTTAATAAGTGAGAGGTATGAGGTTCGAATTCTCATATCTCAATCAAATGATTAAGATATTTGTAATTGCAAATGTAGAAAATAAAAGTTTATAAAAATTTTAAAAATTATAGCATCATTATAATCAAATTCATTTTTCAAAATATAAAACACTCACATAAACATCATATTACTAATTTTATTTTTGAGATACACGTTAAGTAATAACTAAGATGCAAGATATATAAGTAATAATGTCTCCGAATAATAACCAAAAAGAAAACTAAAACATATGCATATTTCAAAAACACAAAACATATAACCAATATTTATGTCAATTGTCAAGGTTTCTTTTATCACTGAGTTCCTACATTAACATTACTTCAAGTTCAGGCTCATCTAATGATAATAATGTCACCTCAAACATGCATGTATCTTCAATAAAAATTAATGTGTTTGGAGAAATATCTCATATTTTTGTAGCTTGTTCCACATAATGTAGACTCCAGAATAAAATTATTATGAACATATACTAAATCTTCTACACATTATAGCTGAATTTTATTTCTCCTTATTGAGTGAATGAAAGAATAAGTGCTTCAGTTTCTTTCACAACATGAAGATGACGATAGTTGACCAAGTAATCTCATAGTTAATTGTTGAAGAAGTGGAGTGCTAGCACCATATGTAGCCCATCAAATATTTGAATCCATTATTGCTCTATCTGATATGCAATCAGAATCATTAAATGAATCTATGTTTAAAAAAAACTTTTTAAATTCTTCATTAACTCTTTTCCATTACTCATTATCCGAAAATAATCTCTTCAAATACTTTATTCTTTCAATTTGTATTTTCTTATCATTATTAAGAGCACTCGATTTAAAACTTCAGAGAGCCACTCTTTACTATAAAACCTACAATACAAGTATAAGTTTTAAAACTTTAAGTATTTTAATATAAATAAATTAAAATGAGATGACTCACAAGTTATAAATTATCTTGGATTTAAAGAATGTGCCAAACAATGGAGAGATGAGTTGCTCTTGGTCCAACGTTGAATAAGAACATTATATATAACATTAAAAAAACTTGATTATTCATTTCTCTCTTTTTCCTTATGCCTATTACTTTCACTTTTTCAATCATAATATTCCACGTGTCATATATTAAGTAAAAGCATGGTTTAGTAGTGTCTGTGATACGTAATATTTTCTATATACTTTTAGCGAAGACAATAATATAATCAGTTTTACCCTACCATAAATCACTTAGCAACTTTTTTTTAACAAAACGAGCTTTCTCTACATCATCATTTTGATACATATTTCACTTCTCGCATATAAGTATTTTTGGTAAATTAATTTTGATTTGTCGAAATCTTCTTAAAATCACAATCACAGAAGCGAAACGGGTGTTTGCAATAGCTAATATCTTCAATTCCGCGTTATCATTAAATATGAAAAATCGCATCAAATAATCCATAATGAAATTTTTAATAAAATTTGCATCACTTGCTATGTCATTTATTCAATGACACTCCTCAAAAGCAGAAAATTCTCTTCTGTGTTTCTTGGAGAGCAAATATTTTTAATACCAAATTTAATGTATGAACAACACATAATGTCTAAAAAATATATTAAAAATGATCTTCTATTATTGCTCATGT
The DNA here is from genome assembly GCA_019297695.1 of Apostasia ramifera. Classification (NCBI taxonomy): domain Eukaryota; kingdom Viridiplantae; phylum Streptophyta; class Magnoliopsida; order Asparagales; family Orchidaceae; genus Apostasia; species Apostasia ramifera. Next base: position 147,093 of record JAEMOT010001564.1, on the reverse strand, counting down.
AGCCTTATAAACTGGTGCATTATCAGTTATTACTTATACCACATTACTTGATCCAATCTCTAAAATAACTTCTTTAATAAGCTAAAAAATAAAAAATTTATCTTTGTATTATCTTTCACAATTTACTGTTTCTAAGAATCTTAGGCATCCATCTGAAACTGTCATAAAGTTAATAAGAGGTCTTCCTTGAAAATCAGTCCATCTATCGGCCACTAAGTTAATTCTATTTGGCTAAATTTGATTCAAGTTAAATATCAATTCGAGCATCTTGTGACTTGTTGATCTTTGAGCCAAACTCTCACCCCTAACCTACTAACTCAGGAATTCAACTTCAAGCTCCAACTAACTTTGGCTTGGTTAACCGTAGGCAGACAGGCAAGTGAATAAACCCTACCAAGTAGTCCACAAGTCCCGGAGGTAATGGCGGACGAACGTTCGACAAAACAGAGAAAAACAGGGTGACGTGGCAGGTTCCTAACCCGTCTTCTCCGTCTTCCGCGCCACGCATCAGCCCATCTGCAACCTCAAATCTTCATCCGGGATCCTTGTAGTTGTAGGAGGTCTCAACAGGATTACTGCATTCTTGCTCGGCTGGGCAAGTAAGAAGGAGGAGGTGGCAGAAGGGAGCAGTGGAGATACAAGAAAATGTCGAAGATTCTCCTCCTGAAACCCTCCGACGGACTCCAAGGCTTGAAGTGCAGCTGGCGTTTTTCATCTATCGTCCCCATTTTTCATTCTGCTACCCTCCCAGTCTCGTCCTCAACCTATCCCATTCTCCCGGCGACTCCTCGCACTGCTCTTCGTGACGCTGTCCCAAGCCTCCGCCGGTTCTTACCCGTCCGTGCGGCTGAGTCTTCTCTGACCGAGGCCGGCGAACAGGCGGCGCCGCTAGGGGAGAAGGGGTTCGAGGATGTTGGTCTTCCTTCAGCTGCTTCGTCTTCTGCATTTAAGGACGAGAGTGCCACGGAAGCCGAGTATCCCACGGGGGATTTCCGGATGGAGGAGTTTGGTTGGTGGATGAAGGTCATGGTGAAGCTGCGGATGCTGTTCGCTTTCCCATGGGAACGGGTGAAGAAGGGAAGCGTGCTGACCATGAAGCTCCGCGGTCGGGTTGGTTTCTTCCTAATTAATTTCCTTTATGCACCAGCATTGTTGCTTCTGTTGTTCTTTTGCTTATACAGTACATATGTTCCATTGTTTTTGTGACCTCAACTATACTGAAAAATCTCTTGTATCGTGGTGTTCTCCTAGTCCAGTGGGGAAGAGCTTGCTTGTGAAATAGGGGGTCTCAAATTTGAACCACACTATTACCATAATTTTCAAGTAAGGTAGAGAACATTGTGGTGTCAAGAAGTGAAATATAAAAAAATCTCCTATATCCTAGAGAAAATTTTGCTAACATACTCGTCTAAAAACTTTAGCACGCACTAAAAAAATAGATTAGTTAGAAACTCAAGAATGACAATATAGAATAACAAAGCTAGTTGAGGTCAAAGTGCATGGATTTCCCTTCTTTGCTTAGCTCTCTCTCTCTCTCTCTATATATATATATATATATATGCATTTGATTGTCCTGCTCAGCTATATATTAAATAACACTATAAGCAGTCATGTTTATTGAAAACCTTATGTTTAGTTATACTCTTTCTTACCCTGAAAGTTAGCATTGCCATTGCATTAAACTAAAATAATAATACAAAAGTATAGGAATCAACCAACATTCTCCTTGAGGATATTGAAAAATTTGCAATAGGGAGGGGCATATCTCTCTCAACAAAAATTGCGTAATGTGGTATAGCACGCTAAAAAGCAATGGGGAGTTATACTCTCTCTTAGCTACCCTGACTTGAACCTCTCACATTGACCCAAAGGTATATGCATTTGTATATATCTATATCCATGACATAGATAACCAATAATCAAATGCTTGTTAGTCTTCTTATGTTAATAATTGAGAGGACCAAAGAATTTTACCTTATGACCTTTTGCTTTGCAGTTTTTGTAGAATTTTTGATTCCAATGTTACCTTTATCTTTAAAGTTTCCTTATTATTGGTATTTTTTGTTTATATGAAAATTGATTTTCTTAGTTTGGACAAATAATCTCACAAGTTCTACTGTTTTTGGATTTGCTTATTTGTAAGTTGCTCATAAACTCGGACAGGTGTGTAATCATACTGTAAAGTGCCACTTAATGTTTTTTTTTTTATTGTAAAGTGCTACTTAATGTTTGTATTTTAGAAATTGTAATGAGATATATTTTATGCAGATAACTGATCAACTTATAAGTCGCTTTTCTTCTGGATTGTCCTTGCCAAAAATTTGTGAAAATTTTATAAAGGCAGCATATGATCCTCGAATTTCTGGTATATATCTTCACATAGAACCAATTAGTTGTGGATGGGGAAAACTTGAAGAGATACGAAGGCATATTTTGAATTTTAAAAAGTCAGGTAAAGATGGCCTACTTGGTTTTATTTTAAATAAATTAGCAGATGGATTGTATGTATTCTTCTTAGTGAATTTGAATTTCTCAAGCTAGTGATGCCGGTACATTATGTTGGTTTTGTGAAAAACTTTCTGTTTGTTTTTTGCTATTAAGTAATAGTTGAACCTTCAAATTTTGAGTCACTTGACTGTATGATGAATCCTTAGTTCCACCACTCTTCTGGTGCTTTTAGTAGAACATTCTTCTATGTACCGGTGCACTCCCAACAACTTGCATTACTTTTAAATGGTAAAGGCATCGTGAGGATGGCTAATGTTCAGTACTATTCTCAACAGTTGGGAAAATACTTGGTATATAGAATTTCTTTACAAGTGGTTCTTAGATACGAGAGGAGAAAGTTGCTGTGAAATTTTAAGTGGAGAATGAGATACATGGTTTAAAGAATTTTATGTTGAGATGACTGGATACCTTGAAATTGGAAACAATTTCAAAATCCTGTTGTTATTGTATCGTACATAAGCACTTTCATTAACTAAATATTCCATTGAGCATAAATAAAGTGACAATTAAGTTCATACGCAATAACCTATATCATATATTTCAGTACTTTTAAATCAAAAAAATTTGCAGATTTAAGGAAACATTAATAGGATACATATATTTCATATGTATTTATTTTATATTTATTTATTTTAATTTTATTTATTTTCTTTTTTTAGAAATTCTTTTTTTAATCTCTTTTATTCTCTATTTATATAAAATTTTTTCATATAACTATTAGAATTACATTTCTTTTCTATTTCTTTTCTAATTAACTATAATTAATTAATAACTAATAAACTAATTAATAACTAATAACTAATTAATTAATATATACAAACAAATTAATTAATATATATACAAACAGACAATAGGATATATAATTATAATATGAGTATGAGCATTTCAAAAATGCCACTCCTACAAACTTGGAATAATCAGAGTGTAAATCAGCATGGGTACCTTCAACAACATCTAAATAGGAGCTTGATGCTCTACAATTATGGTCGGACGATTGGGACTGATTATCTTCTCCAAGTGAGACTGTAATCTACATTCTCCTTTTTGGGGATATCTTGAAATACAAAGCACTAGGATAGCAAAAAATACTTGTTCATGATAATCCTCCCATTTAAAGTATACACCACATCATCGACTTTGAGATCATCGTAGACAACCATATGCTTCAATAGAAAAAAATTCTTACCAAAGATTATTCACTAATAATTATAAATCCATTGTATAATTAAGTTAAATTTGCGATTGTTTCATTAATGAATATATTATCTATGTAGGAAATAATATTATTTATGATCTTCTATGATCCCATAATTCACGAGCTATGAACAAACTCATATGATCATAGGTTTGGTTGATCGAATTTTTGAATCGACAAATGTGATATGTACAATTTCATTATGTAATGGCAGTTTGGGAAGGAAGTGTGTTGGACATGTGCATATTGCATTGGGCGTTGAACTCGGGCAATTTTGTGGTGTATAAATCTATACTATATTATTAATATAGGTACAAGCTGCTCAATTTTTTAAGTTCCTAAAATGTCTTTTCTTAATTTTAACAATTACATTTAAATTATTTTCTCTCTCTCCTCTTCCTTTCTCTTTCTCTCCTCCCTCTCCACTCTCACTGCCTGCCCCTTTTTTTGTTCTCTTTCTCTCCTGTCACCACCTAAGTCCCCAGCCTCCCTCTCTTTTCTCTCTTGTCACTCTCCTCTCTCCTCTCTCTCTTGCCGCTCTTCTCTCTCTCTCTAAAATATTAAAATATAATAAATTTATTTATATAATAAAATAAATTTACCTATAATTATATAATTATTTTATATTTTAATTTATTTGTGATAATAATGTATAGATAAATATATATTTTAATTGAATCAATTTTAAATTAATTTTCAATTAAGAAAATTAAATTACGTTTAAGTCAAATAAAATACAAGTGAGTTTAGAGTGATTTTTACGTTTAGAGAATGGAAGGGAGAAAAATAGAGGAAAAAGAGAGAAAATATTTTTTTTTAACGTGGTAAAGAGGGAGAGATAGAGAGCCAGCAGCTAACAGGTGGCTGCCCAGTTAGCAGCCATTCTTATTCTTGTTGAGAAAAAATTGCAATTTGATCCCTTAACTTTTATTTTCTTATAAATATATCTGAAATCTTTACATCTAGATCCCAAATTATTTATTTTAGGTCCAAATCAGCTTTAATTTTAAACTTCACATCAATATTTTTGGATGTCACAATTCTTCCCATTTTTAGAACTTTCATTCTCGAAATTTACATAAATAAATATAGGCTTTTATTAGACACTCTAACTTGTTTTTTCAAAGCATCTGTACAACAGATTAACAAAATATCTCATGTTACATCTTAATTATCATTTTTCACTTCTAAGATATTCTCTTGTTTTACTTATAAATAGGTTTAACGCTGTGATTTTTGAATTTTTCACTAATTTATCAAACTCTGTGTATTGCTGTACTTTTAGGATATCTTTTATTGGTGTAAGTAAACTTCAATATATTTTTGACATTTCTCATTTTCTGTCAGCTGTCTTTTCCCCTCCTGTTGAATCCTTTATTCAAACTTAATCTTGTATTTTTCTATCAACATTAAATCCTTGTTTGTCATATTGATGTTTTCTTTTGTTCCTAAATCATCAATTACATAAATTATCAATAAAGTATTCATACTTAATCTCTATAAAATATTTTATCACTTTTAACTTTCAAATAAATAATTCTCTTAATGAATACCCAGCTTTTCCAATTCTAAAATTCATAGTAAACTCAATCATATTTTTATATCATAATTTTCAAATAATAGTAAACATCAATTCATAAATACATAGTGATTAGAGAGTGCGGCCCACTATGTCTATCCACATTCTCTGTATGGATTTGCAACTGCTCTGATACCACTTATGATGTTCTGGCTACCAATACTCGATCTCTCTTTTACAATTGGTTGAGCTACCAGTAGCCGAGACGTTAGAACTTACACTTTAATAACATGCCATATTTAATTAAAAATCACTTGCCATAATCTTTGATATCTCTCACCATGTCTTGTGATTCTTCTAATGTCATACCTGCCACCAACAATGGCAGGAGTTCGTTAATGCAGACTCTGTAGCTAAAATAATATCCCAACAATAATAATATAGCATGAATTTTAAAAAATGTACAAATATTATAAGAAGTGATGGAAATAACATCTTGAGATATTCAATAACTATTCGCATATATATAATTAGACGGCATGCTTCATATTAAAATTACTTTCGCATTGCACAACAAATATATCATACCATAGCATATAACGTATTTGATCGATAAAATTACTCCACCTTATCACATATATTTCTCTTCCTCATCATCTTCTTCTTTTTCCTGTTGATGCCATTGCTTTTCTTGGGCTTAGCAGAGAGGTGGCAGGCGGAAACAGAGAACAGAAGGGAGAAAACAGAGGAAAGAGAGTATTATTTCTCTCTCTCTCTCTCCCTTTTTTTTTTAAATGTGGCAGATAGGGAGAGATGGAGAGCCAGCAGCTGACAGGTGGCTGGCCAGCTAGCAACTATTCTTATCCTTTCTAAGAAAATTGCAATTTAGCCCCTCAACTTTTATTTTCTTATAAATAGGTCCAAAAGTTTTACATTTAAATTCAAAATTATTTATTTTAGGTCCAAATCAGCTTTAATTTTAAACCTCAAATCAATATTTTTGGATGTCACGTTTCGCTTCTTTGTGATTATTGCGGCACATTAGTAGGCTTTCTCTTCCCATAACTTTGACCTGAATGAGGTTTTGTGTTAGCACCTAATGTATCTATCATCAAGATCTCAACTTGCACCTCCTCCTCAACCTCCATTTTTTATTCCAGGTCTTGGCCCTCTCCACTTTCGGTTTTGCGGACTTCACGCGCTGATTCAGCCTAAGGAGCCGAGGCTGAAATCAAACTCCCGCCTTTGATCTGAATACCCAACAAGTATCCAAGCAAGTTCAGTCCATGTCAAGAGAAACAGCCCAACAGCTGTGCTAAAGGCGTCCGCCTTCGCCAAGAAGGCCTTCGACCCTACTACTAGTGAAGAAATTATTCATGCAACTATCGATGGTCCCCTAGCATTGTAAACATCTCCTATTCAATGAATAAGAAGCAGAGGACCGCACTGTCGCTCTCCTTCACGAGTATATTGATGTGGATTCGAGTGTAGAAGCATTGTGATTTCCTTGATTTAAGGACTTTAGCGTTTCATTGCGGAAGCAGAAGTTCAATCATTCGGATCTTTTCGCCCCCCACCCCCGACCCGAAACTGACCCACGGCACAAACTTTTGTTTTGGCGAGGGTAGGACCCGGCGCTTTATTGCTAGCCAAAACACCCAAAATGAATCGACCAAGTGTAGAGTGAGTGAACACTTGGGATTTCAACGTGATCGTGTAAGCGTGTGAGCAAAATCGATAAAAAGTTCCCCTTTTGTTTTTTCAAAGGGGGAGAACTCGAATCAGTCCTACAATCTCAATGTTTGCTGGCATTAGTGTATTCATTGTATGTTGATGATGATGCGAACTGAATTCACCCTTAGCAGTGTCCTTGGCACAGAGTTTCTCTATTTGGTTGAAATGCATGAATCCTTTTAATCTGCATTGCTCGTACTCCTTATGCTCCTACATGAAGAGAAAGTTACATAAGTACCTTTGGAAGAAGTTTATTATATGTCTCTCTTAAAAAATAGGATGTATGCAGAAATTATCTTTATATTCTCTTTCCATAGTTCATCATCATCGTCCAACATATTTATCGTGTAACTCTATGTCCAACTTGACTTATTCTTTAGATCGTGGTAATGTTTCCACTTTTATTTTAAATTGTGCTATTGATCTGTAATTTTGGTTTTCATGTAATTGTTGTGAAATGTATCATTGATTTGATTGACAATGTTGTTATACATAGTTGTTGAATTGGGTTGGGCCCTCTAACTCATCGTTTTTATTCACTGTCAGCATTAATTCTATTAGGCACTCTTTCTCTAAATTTGACCACTCCGACCTACCCTTTTCCGATTTTTTCCTTATTGTCTTCAAGTTGTCCAACCTCCTTTGCCTTCTTTGACTTGGCATCCTTTTCTTCTTAGTTGAATGGTGGAAAGTTGTAGAAATAATAATAGCTAATCATAAAAGGAATTGAAGACGTAATCAACCCAAATTACCTTTGAAATAATAAATTATTAATCCCTGCTTCAAATTTCTATTGCAATCTTTGCAAAGCCTTGTTTTTTTTTGAAGGTTAAAGTCTTAGCTTTTTGATGATTGTATCGTTGGAGGATTCACAATCTGATAGATTTTGAAGTGCAATAAATATTATTTTAAACACCTTTTTTTTAATTAGTAACATGAATTGGAATGCAAATTTGTGTATAGGTGCAGATTATGCATCTAAAATGTAACTTTGTTGTTTTTGGTCACACGAAATCAGTATTCTTGAAATACTAGACCATCGAAAGTAGCAATACGCATAGTCTAAATGAAAGAACAAAAATTGTAATTCAGCTGTGCCACTTTTATCCTCATTTTATTAAAGATTATTCGTTAAAGGGGCTCTCAAACTAAATAGTAGAAACAAAAGATCACAATGATGAGGGTTGTCCTCAGTCTGCAAATCAAGAGGAAGTAGCTCTTGTCGTATAGTGTACAATTGTTGTTTCTCATAGTAAAATAATAGAAAACATCATCGACAGTAAGCTTCATCAACAAAGAATTGTAATTGATTAGATCAAAATGGGTAAAAATCAGGCAAGTCTAATATCATTAACATCCTAAGTAGAAAATGCATATCCATCAAACCCGATGTCAAATTTGTTAGATTTTCTAATTTTGGTTGAAGAAGCCACTAAAATGTAGAAAGTGAGCTACCCCTAATGTCGAGGTCAATGCGGACATAGAAATCATGCAGTGCACGTTGGTACTTTTGCATAGCAAAATAAATAAAAAAGTCATTGGCATTAAGCCTCATCAAGCAATGACCTGTAATCATTTGAATTGAAATGAGTAGAGAATTAGAGAACTCTAACATCATGATCATCCAAAGTAAAAGATTTAGATCTAGCAAACTAAAAAACAATAATGTCCTTTTTTTTCTTAGTTTAATCTTAGAAACGATGCTCAATGACAACTAGAAATAAAAGAGTGTAGAGATGATAATTGTCCTCATTGTTTAGAACAATTTAGTAAGTATCAACCATGCAGTGCTCGATGGTTATATTGCATCGCAGAATATTACAAAATATCATTAAGACTAAGCCTCATCAAGTAAAAAGTGTAATTTACTAAATTGAAATGTGTAAGGAATTAGAAATGTCTAACATCATATTCAGTTAAGTAGAAGATGTAATGTCCCATGATCTCAATGTAGAGGTATTATCCGCTTTGGTTTTAAAAAAACTACGTGACTTGAGTACTTTTCAGGAGGTCATCTATCCTAGTACTACTTCAGCTTATGCACACTTAACTATGGAGTTTTCCATCATTAGCCTCACAGTTTTTCCCCAAAAGACGCTTCTACCATTTGAGATCATGTTATTTACTTATACAGCTCAGGATCTTCCCCCCTTTCTGATGTGTGACGATTCATTCCCGTGCCCCTCTTACTACTAATTATCAGCCTATAAGTCTGCTAGGAGCCGCACTTTACCTTAGTGATTCCTTTCTCTTAGAACATCACCCGACGATGACTCTCTGCCCTCTTCGACCACTAGCGTCATATGCAAATCTGCTAAAGTAAATATCAACTCCATTATATTTTCTAATTTTATTCTAAAAGAAGCTACAAAAATACAACAACAACAACAACCAAGCCTTAATCCCACTAGGTGGGGTCGGCTACATGAATCCTTTGTTTTCATTGCGCCCTATCAGTTACCAAATTCTTATCTAAGTCTAAGTAACTAAGATCACTCCTTATAGTTTCTTGCCATGTCTTCTTTGGTCTCCTTCTTCCTCTTTGTACATAGGCAAAATCCAATAACTTAATTTTTTTAACTGGAGCTTCAATCGGCCTACGATTTAGATGTTCAAAGCATCTAAGCTGACTTTCTCTAAGTTTATCATCAATTGGTGCAACACCAACTTTCTTTCGAATATACTCATTTTTCATTCTATCCTTTCGTGTATATCCACACATCCACCTTAACATCCTCATTTCTGCAATATTTATTTTATTTGTATGTTTCTTTTTTGCAGGCCAGCATTCTGCACCATATATCATCGCTGGTCTTACTACAGTTTTATAAAATTTACCCTTGATTCTGGATGGGATTTTTCTATCGCACAACACACTAGAAGCATTTCTCCATTTTACCCATCCTGCTTGAATCCTGCTAATAACGTCATTATCTATTTCGCCATCATTTTGTATAACTGATCCAAGGTATCTAAAGCGCTCACTTTTCTTGACAATTTGATTACTAATTGTCACATCTCCAATATAAGTATTTCTTTTTTGACTAAATGTGCACTCCATATATTCAGTTTTTGATCTACTGAGATGAAAATCTTTAGATTCTAGAGCATTCCTCCAAAGC
>JAEMOT010001564.1:116038-136099 GCA_019297695.1 Apostasia ramifera | reverse complement strand
ACAAATCTTCTTCTCCTTAATTTTTTCTTGTACATCATCTTTCCACCACCAAGTATCTTTATTATTTGGAATCAATCTTTTGGATTCCCCCAGCACATCCTTCGCCACCTTACGGATACAGTTAACAACTGTCAACCACATAAGATCAGTTTCCCCGTTAATATTCCATTGCCCAAGTTCTAGAACCTTCTTCTTAAATATACATTTGTTCTCATTCTTTAGATTCTACCATCGAGTCCGAGGATAGGATTTTGACTTAATATTTTTTTCTAATACTTTATCTCGGAATCTAAAACCATTAATCGATGTTGGGTAGTCAAACATTCACTTGGAATGACTTTACAATCTTTACAATCCAAGCGATCTCGTTTCCTTATAAGAAAATAATCAATCTGAGTTCTTGAAATTCCATTCTTGTACGTGATAACATGCTCCTCTCTCTTTTTGAATAAAGTATTAGCAATTACAAGATCATATGCTGAAGAAAACTCTAAAATAGTTTTACCCTCCTCATTTATCTCTCCAAAACCATATCCACCATGGATACTATTAAATTCCTCAGCAACACGTCGAACATGTCCATTTAAATCTCCTCCAATAAATAATCTTTTCTCCTAAGGTATCTCTTGTATTAACTCTTCTAAATCATTCCAAAATTTTTCTTTTATGCTCGCATCTAAGCCAACTTGGGGAGCATATACACTTACAATGTTAATAATCATTCCATTGATTATAATTTTTAAAGCCATAATTCTATCACAATTTTTCTTAACTTTGACTACATGATCCTTCAAGCTCTTATCCAAAATTATACCCACTCCATTCTTGTTTTTATTCTTACCAGAGTACCAAAGTTTAAAACCTAAGCCATCAATTTTCTTAGCTTTCTCTCCAACCCATTTTGTTTCCTGCAGGCACAAAATATTAATTTTTCTATGAATCATAATATCCACCAACTCCATTAGCTTGCCCGTCAAGCTGCCTATATTCCAAGTTCCTAATCTAATCCTACTGACTTGAGTTCTAGTATGATGGACTAGCTTCTTTACCCGCATCCGTCCATGATGTGGGGACCCTTGCTCATTTTTCACTATACCCGGGCGCCGATGCAGCGGCCCTTGCCCATTTTTCACTGTATTCAGGCAATACAGCGCGTCGCTTCCAGGGAACGCCCTAGCTTTAGCGCAATTTTCTAAAGGATTCATGTCATGATTGATTCGACAAGTTTTACGCTGGCTGTCGATTGCCTAACGCAACCCTCTGCGTTTCTCATCCGGGACTTGGGACCCGGCAACGACGCGTTAAAAGAAGCTACAAAAATGTTTGAAGCAAAATAGTGTAGAGAACAAATCTATCGTGTTAAGATTAATGCAGAGATAGTAGTCATGCAGCACACATTGATACTTTTGCATTGCGAAATAAGTGAAAAAAATTATTGGCATTATGCCTCATCAAGCAAAGAACTATAATATATTGAATCGAAATAAGTAGAAGATTAGGGAACACTAACATGTAGAACTTGAGATCTAGCAATTCAGGGAACATTAGTGTCATTTTTTCTAAGTTTAGTCTTGGAGAAGACAAAAAAGAAAAGAAACAAAAGAGTGCAAAGAGTTATGTTGCCCCTTTGTGCCCAGAACAATGCGCTAAGTATATCGTTTATGCATTGCATGTTGTTTTTTTCACTTCAAGAAATAATAAACAAAAGTCATTGGCAGTAAGCCTCATCAGCCAAAGAAGTTTAATTGAGTAAATTGAAATGAGCATAGAATCTGGGAAGACTAATATCATAATTAACCATAAATCAAGATGATGATCCACTAAATTAATGCTTAAAACTATGTGAATCGATTAGAAAAGAATGTAGTCACGTGAATCGAAAGAGTTATTTCTGAATCTTCAAATAAACAATCTAGGGATTTGACGTTGCAAGTGGACTGTCACTAATGGAGGCTAGCTTGCATCAGAGATCTACAGAAGGGAAGGTGAGAGAACACATTTTCGTGGCAGAAGATAACATGCTAGCAATTGCAAATGACAAGACTATTTCCGTTATGTAGTAAATATTAGTTTAATGCCTTCACTCGTCATCGCTGCTCGTAAGTACTCGGGCAATAATCAGAGACACGTACCGCATGCTCCCTTGTATCGCAAAAAACCCCACCCCTTGCCACAATCTTTAAAATTACAAGTCCTTGTAAATGATGTAATAAGGTATGTAACACCATTTATAAGGGTTATTTTTAACCCACACACTTGGCCACGTGCCAAAAGGCCCAAACCAGATTATGTTGTATATTTTTGAGAATTTTACAAGTCGTTGCTAATGGATTGGAGGTTTTGGACTGAGTACTAAGCTAGGGAGTTCTAGAGAAATGTCTTAGCTTCTTAGTGCATCTTGAATCATTTGATTCTGATATCAGTTGAGGCAATTACACTCAAAATTCAAAGATGTGATGGAGCCATTGAGGTTAGCAAGAATTTTAAGGGATTGAGTCAAGGTTTATTTTCAAATCAATTTCAAATTGTATAGTTGGGTTTTGAGGATAACTATAGGAGTTGATGCTTATTGTCTTCCTATTGTCCAAGTCCCATCATAAAGATGTGACATTACACCCAAAATTCAAGGATGTGATGGAGCCATTGAGGTTAGCAAGAATTTTAAGGGACTGAGTCAAGGTTTATTTTCAAATCAATTTCAAATTGTATAATTGGGTTTTGAGGATAACTATAGGAGTTGATGCTTATTATCTTCCTATAGTCCAAGTCCCATCATAAAGGGACCTTGGTGGAGATAATGAGCATGGCATCAGATTATGAGATTGTAATCTTTAGTCTTGATTAATAAAAAAACCTCCATATTATGTGTATTTTATAGCAAAAGATAGCTAAGATAGCAAAGATGGAGAGAAGCCCATGAGGTCGGTCGGCTTCATGACTGTGACTTCTTCTACTTTGTTTTTTCATTTTTGTTTTTCTCTCTAGAATAGAGATATCCACCTGTATCATCCAAGTAATAAGGAGTTTATTGTCGTCAAGTTCCCCTATTTATCCAAAAAATCGTCTAAGGCACAATAGAGCTACGTTACACACAGATGGTGGCATCATTTTCATCTTTCCATTGCACCTTGTTAATGCATATCACATAAATAATTATAGGCTATTCTAACTGTTAGAGTTTCATGCTTCTTTGTCCCATTTATTACAAATATAATACTTCCAACTAAAGCTCAAGATAATGCTGTATGATTGTTTATGTGAATCGTTAAAATCCATTTTAGGTGTTCCGTTCTCTCTTTATGTGCATGGCTTCACATGATTCATTGCAGGAAAATTCATAATAAGCTACATTCCAATTTGTGGAGAGAAAGAATATTATCTTGCTTGTGCTTGTGGAGAGGTCTATGCCCCACCAAGTGCTTACGTTGCGCTGTATGGTTTAAGCATCCAAGCATCATTCCTAGGGGGTAAGCTTAGTTTCCTGATTGTTTTCTATGGTTCCTTTAAAAGAACAAACTTTTATGTCATTCAAATTAAGTGATGTAAATATATATAGAGTTGATAATTACCGTTTCTTTTTCCCTGAGAATCTATAATGTGAAATCTGTAAGATATTTCCCAAAAAATGAGGAAATTTATATTTTTATATGGAATTTCTTCTTTTTCTTAGGTGTAAAGTGAAGTGTTCATTATTATTATTATAATCTTTTGTCCACCTTTTCGTTGGGGATAAATTTCTGTAAAGGTTGTAGATAAAGTGCGTATTTTTTGGCTGGAGATGCCAACTAGTAAACAATACTAGAAGGGCAGTTCTGATTCACATGGACCTTTGCATCTTTTGTGTCTAGGTCTGTTTGTTTGGATTTACTAATTAGAGACAATGGCAAGCTTAAATGCTTGTCAATTTTCTATTCAGCTCAGCATTCTATGTAAGCTTAAGTGAGTCAAGTCTGGTGTAATAACTATTTCCTAATCCTTTAAAAAAAAAAGCTATTTCCAAATCCATTTTCTCTTATTTTTTTAGGAAAGATAAGGGGACTGAAAACTTCTGCTCAGTCCCGCAATTGTGCCCCAAACCATTTGGAAATCAACACTTTGGATCCCATCTTCTGTGCCTTTCCACCTAGTAGGGGAATGGAGCAGTTGATCCATCTTCTACTACATCTTTGATCCAACAGACCTTACCTTTGAGCTAACATGGTTTTGGAATTGCGTGCAGAATTGATTTTATCATGGCATTATGTTCCTTATAATTCTGTGGTGGTCATGACTAAACTTGCTTGTGCACCTTCTTTTCAGCAAATGTGATTTCAAGAAGTCCGAGTTCTCAATCACCATGGCTTATTGTTACTTGGCTACAGGTGTACTTGAAAAGGTTGGAATTGAGCCGCAAATCCAGCGAATTGGAAGATATAAAAGTGCTGGGGACCAGTTGGTGAGAAAAAGCATGTCAGAAGAGCATTGTGAGATGCTGAGATCATTGTTGGATGATATTTACAGAAATTGGATAGAAACAATTTCCTCTACCCAAGGTGCCATAACTCTTCCTTATAATGTTCATTTCACTGTTCCATTCATGCTTCTATTTTTGAATTTTGTATTTTAGGAAAGACAAAGGAGGAGATTGAGGACTTCCTCAATTCAGGAGTTTATCAAGTTGAAAGGCTCAAGGAAAATGGCTGGATAACGGACACACTTTATGATGATGAGGTTCATCTTATTTGTCTTGTCGCTTAATATGAGAGGAGAGACATGAATCATTGTCTTTAATAAAATGCAACCATAGTCTACAGTAAGCTCTGTTGTGATGGGAAATCCTGATATTCATATACTACCCTCCATAGTAGATCTAAGGCATTGTTTTAACTGTATGCTTACAATGGGCCTTCATAATTGAACTTCTCATGTAGGTTCATTTTTATACTGGTTTGTCGAATCCTTAATAGGATAATAATGTATAAAAATTAAAGCTGCAATAATAATAATAGGATTAATCCTTAATCCTTAGGAGATGAAGGAGTTTCTTGGCTCACTAGATTATTTAATATGATTTTGAAGACTAAAAGAATGCCAAATGAATGGAGAAAGAGTATATTAGTACCTATTTATAAAAATAAAGGCGATGTACAAAATTGTGCCAATTATAGAGGAATTAAATTAATGAGTCATACTTTAAAACTTTGGGAGAGGGTGATCGAACAAAGGTTACGCCATAATACTAGGGTATCAGAGAATCAGTTTGGTTTTATGCCAGGTAGATCTACTATAGAAGCCATTCATTTACTAAGAAGTTTAATAGAGAAATTTAAGGAGAGAAAGGAAAACTTACATTTGGTTTTTATTGATTTGGAAAAAGCTTATGATAAAGTCTCAAGAGAAGTACTTTGGAGAGTTTTAGAAAAGAAAGAGATTTGCACTGCTTATATTCAAGTTATTAAAGACATGTATGAAGGAGCTGTTACCTCTGTTCGGACACAAGGAGGTTTGACTAAGAATTTTCCTATTACAGTTGGATTACACCAAGGCTCGGCTTTAAGTCCTTATCTTTTTGCTTTGATTATGGAATTCATGACTGGTCATATCCAAGATGAAGTGCCTTGGTGTATGCTCTTCGCAGATGATATTGTCCTTATTGAGAAAACTAAAGAGGGAGCTAAAGCAAAACTAGAGCTTTGGAGGAATGCTCTAGAATCTAAAGGTTTTCATCTCAGTAGATCAAAAACTGAATATATGGAGTGCACATTTAGTCAAAAAAGAAATACTTATATTGGAGATGTGACAATTAGTAATCAAATTGTCAAGAAAAGTGAGCGCTTTAGATACCTTGGATCAGTTATACAAAATGATGGCGAAATAGATAATGACGTTATTAGCAGGATTCAAGCAGGATGGGTAAAATGGAGAAATGCTTCTAGTGTGTTGTGCGATAGAAAAATCCCATCCAGAATCAAGGGTAAATTTTATAAAACTGTAGTAAGACCAGCGATGATATATGGTGCAGAATGCTGGCCTGCAAAAAAGAAACATACAAATAAAATAAATATTGCAGAAATGAGGATGTTAAGGTGGATGTGTGGATATACACGAAAGGATAGAATGAAAAATGAGTATATTCGAAAGAAAGTTGGTGTTGCACCAATTGATGATAAACTTAGAGAAAGTCGGCTTAGATGCTTTGAACATCTAAATCGTAGGTCGATTGAAGCTCCAGTTAAAAAAAATAAGTTATTGGATTTTGCCTATGTACAAAGAGGAAGAAGAAGACCAAAGAAGACATGGCAAGAAACTATAAGGAGTGATCTTAGTTACTTAGATTTAGATAAGAATTTGGTAACTAGGGCGCAATGAAAACAAAGGATTCATGTAGCCGACCCCACCTAGTGGGATTAAGGCTTGGTTGTTGTTATTGTTGTTGTTGTACTATGATTCTTTTGTTCAGATACATGTTTACTTGAAAAATGTTTTTTGCAAGGGCTGTGAATTTGTAAAGGTAGGATCCCAATGGTGAACTTGAAAATGGTGGCTAGGAGTTCACTACTAGCTGCTGTATTTCTTACTATTTTAGTCTGAACAGGCCTACAGTTGAATTTATGATTTTATTTATGGAGTCGTAGACTCATACATGTTTGATTACAAGATGTCTGCTGATCTTGTGATTCTGAATTTCACTCTAGCTAGGCCAGCGGGAATTAATGGTGTTGGCTATAGAAAGTTTGTTGATACCAATTTGTTTTTTGTGGATTCTAGACTCGTATATTCTTGATAATAAGAAAGTCTTATTGGCCACCAAGGCTAGAATTTCCTAAGGTAGGCCAAGTAGAATTGAGGACTTTGACCACAAATGGTATCATCATGTTACTTTGCTGATTTTTGTTCCCTAGTAGGAGGGAAACTATGAAGCTTTTTACTATTACAAAGGAATAACGTCACACTTGTGGGATGGTATGTGAGTCGAGGTAATTAAGTTTGGTGACCAATCTTTATTTGATGGGAGAAAAAGCTTATAGATAATGTTAGAAGTGCCATTTGCTTCATGTACAATAAACTTTTTGATTAAAGAGATTCAAATAGATGATAGGAAAAGAGGTATTTTTCTAGTCTATAATAGAGATGAGCGTGAAACTTGATACTAGGTCCAGTTGGATGAAAATAATAGGGAGAGTAAAACAAGGTATCAAATTCCTTTTTGCATTCGAAACAGCAGTAATGATTGAAACTTTGTACTTGAAGTGTATCATTTATAAGGATTAAATATTAGTATGGTTATCCAGTTATTCACATTTGATTGCTAATTTGAATGTGGTCAAGAGTTGCCCAAGCTTCCGACAAACATTGTTCATGATTTTTTTTTTTGCAAATAAATGTTATTTGGTTATTATCATGCCTGCCTATCCCTTACCTTGCAAATGTGTTTATCATCATATGAAGGTGTTTCTTCTAAGGATTCAAGTACTGCTCAAAAACACTATTACATGTGATTAACTAAAATTGAAGGAAAGATAGTCATATTTCTACTTTTTTAAATGTTCTTATATTTATGGTTGTGGTAAAAGCGAGAATGACTTAACTTTCTTGTACTGTTTAATATGATACATGTGTATGTAAATGTTTAGTTTGTCAATTGCAAAGTATAAAGTGGAATTGCTTTTATCTGATTTGATGGTTAATAGAAATCATTTATTTTCTTTTTCAGAATATTCGTTGCTTACTCTTCTTCTTTGTTGACCATTAAATTAGCTTTCTTTTTTCTTTTTTTTGAGTGTGACTCATTTTCATTGTTTGGAACTCTGTACAAATCTTAGGTAATGTTTATGACTTGACAGTGAATTATGCAGGTTTTGTCAATGTTAAAGAATAGATTGGAGCAAAAGAAAAGGAAAAATCTTCTTGTGGTTGACTATGGGTAATTAATATTTCCTGGATACAGTTGGAATACATTATGAACCAATGTTACAGCTCAGTGCAATTTTTTGGCATATTTGTAGTTACATTTTGCTTTCTTAATATCTTTAATTTTATATTTCTAGTTGTTTAGCCAACTAATTGCATTTGTCGAAGTCAGGAGAGAGAGAGAGAGAGAGAGAGAGAGAGAGAGAGAGAGAGTTATTAGTGAGCTGTCGTTGGAGCCGGAAATAGAATCCTATTTTTGTTTTCTTAGAAGGAACATATAGTATAGGATAGTTGATTGGGTATTTTTGTCATTTCAGGAGGTGGGGCAACAATCCTGTCTGCTAACCATTGGAAACTGCAATGTGCTTGCTTTCATTGGCTGCCATTGCCACCTGCTGCGGCCTTGAGTCTTGAGGATGATGTGGATTCGTTATATGTCAATGAAGATTGAGGTTTCTGTGAAATGTAGGCGTTAGATAGCTGTAGTCTTGTGAAAATGTTGTGATCAGTTGGTGGTGAGAGACCTTTTTTTGTCACAATTTGCTAGCCATGTGGATGCTAATGTGTTGCAATATATCATGTAGAGAATAACTGGGTGACTTTCTTAGCCCAAAGGAGTAGGTGACTTTCTTAGCAATTGAAGAGGTTGTCCAGGCAAAGGAGCCTACCTAATGAGCTTTACTCATTTATTTGATTGTTGCACACATTTGTCTTAGGAATAACTATATTGGGAAGCCTTTGATCATTTGTGTACTCCTTGGTAATTCCTCTTTTTAGACCCGGTGCATTTTGCAAGTCTTTGTTGGGATATAACATGCCTAAACACCTAGTCAAGATAGGTAGGTCGTCACTTTTTCTGCATGGTACATGTTGTATAATATCATTAGTCCAGACATAAAGCCGTTGGACTAAGCTTGTTCTTGTGTTTGACTGTTAGTTGACCATGAGTCATCCTGTCACAACCCGAGATCCAAATAAATGAACCCCATGCCGTGAACTATCAATGGTCAATCATTTAGCAATGGAAGCATATAAAACTATCATCATCTTAACGACTAATCAGAGCTGCTAAAACACCTCCGCATAAAAACAAATTAAATATATAACTACCAAAAGTATATAATATTATATTCCAAATATTTACAAGATACCTCAGACAAACTAACATTTTTGACATACAAAATGATGTTTGTTTGTCATGAATCCCAAAAATATTTGTATACAAGTTTTATTCACATAACTACCAGATGTCACACGACTGACCAAAAAATATCACCTTCTATCAACAGGAGAAGCTCTCCTAAAGCTTCCAAAAAGAGCCGTCAGACTCCAGTCCTAAGTATGATTTTCAATCTGAAAATTTTGGTGTAAAGAAGTGAGCTTACTACTCAGTAAGAGAACTATTCACAGCAAATGAAATGAATACACAAAGTTACTTAGTTTATTAAACCGGTCTTTCATAATAACTTTTTAAAACACAGTAAGATAATTCATATGCCACAAGAGGATGAAATGCATATGAAATGCAATACATATATATATATAACCTACTGGCCAGAGGTTTCAGATATCTTCGAAAGAAGAACAGATACATATCCTAGTTAAGATTTTGCTCCCATATTCAGATCCCGCATGGGCTACATGAAATGACTTCCAGCACCAAAGAAGTCTATCCACATGACGAGTTACGGTGCTCATATTTCAAATTTGGGATTAAATCCCACAATTTACTTGACTAGTCTTCACAACATTCCTGAAATCCAAACAGATAAGCATTTTACAAATATGCAATAAACATGCTCCATGTGTTAATCAAACATTTTCTTTTTTAACTTATAACATTCTTATATTATTCATTCACAAGCAGTCATTATATAACTCGTGATTAGAGTTCAATTATTAATAACCTCTTTGGGCAGACATCAAAACATATCAAAATATTTTTAAGTCAATAGAAATTCTTTTAAATTAATATCAGAATATTCATGTTATTTAATACATGAAAACTAAGCAAAGTCGATAAATTCATAAGCCATGAAAATCCTCTTACAAAAGAGCTCTAATTAAATCCGCTGAATTCCTCTTTAGTTTTCCTATTTTCCTTCTCTTCTTTTTCTTCTTCTTCTTCTTTTCCTTCTTCCTTTTCCTTTTCTTTTTCTTTGGTTCCAGCAACTGGTGTAATAGCCTAGTTGGATTGAAATAAAAAATATTGATAAAGATTTGGAATTAAGTGAAATAAGAAAGGATCTGGAATGAATGATCTTGAACTTAAAAGAAATAATTTTGGACCTACTTATAGGGATATGAAAGTTGGGGGACTATTTTGCAATTTCCTAAAAATTAAAAGGATAAGGTTGGGGGCTGCCAGCTGCTGCAGCCAGCAACCCGCCAGCGCTCAGCGCCCCTCTCCTCTTCCCTCCGTGCCGTGTGGCAGCAAAAAAAAAAAAAAGGTTTTTGCTTTGTTTTTCCTCTGTTTCCGCCTCTGCCTTCTCCGCCTCCTCTGTTCCGCTCTTTTCCGCCAGCCCTTCTCCGCCTGTCTTCTTCCGCCAAGCACAGCAACAGCAGCAGCAGGCTGTTGCTAGAACCAAAGGAAAAAAAGGGAAAAAGGAGAAGAAGGAGAAAAAGAAAAGGGAAGAGAAAGAAAAGAGGATTTCAGCGGATTTAATTGGAACTCTTTTGTAAGTGGATTTTCGTGGCTTTTGGGATGAATTTATCGACTTTGCTTAGTTTTCTAATTAACATGAATATTCTGATATTGATTTAAAAGAATTTCTATTGACTTAAAAATATTTTAATATGTTTTGATGTCTGTATTGATTCACAAGCTATATAATGACTGCTTGTGTATAAGAATGTTATATATGATAAAGAAATGTTTGATTAACACATGGAGCATATTTATTGCATATTTGCAAAATGCTTATCTGTTTGAATTTCAGGAATGCTGTGAAGACTAGTCAAGTAAATTGTGGGATTTAATCCTAAATTTGAATGAGCATCGTAACTCGTCATGTGGTTTGACTTCTTTGGTGCTGGAAGTCATTTCAATGTGGCCCATGACGGGATCTGAATATGGGAGCAAAATCTTGACTAGGATATGAATCTATTCCTCTTTCGAGGATATCTGAAACCTCTGGCCAGTAGGTTATATATTGAATCTCATCTGTGTATATTCGATGGGTTATATATGTATTGCATTTCATATACATTTCATCCGCTTGTGGCATATGAATTATCTTACTGTGTGTTTTTAAAAGTTATTTTGAAAGACCGGTTTGACAAACTAAGTAACTTTGTGTATTCATTTCATTTGCTGTGAATAGTCATCTTACTGAGTTGTAAGCTACTTCTTTACACCAAAATTTTCAGATTGAGAACCATACTTGGGACTGGAGTCTTTCTGCTCTTTTTGGAAGCCATAGGAGAGCTCCACTTTTTAGGAGGTGATGTATTTGTCAGTCGAGTGACATCTTTTAGATATATGAATAAAACTTGTATACAAATATTTTTGGGACTCTTGACAAACAAACATCATTTTGTATGTCAGATGTGAGTTTGTCTGAGATATCTTGTAAATATCTGGAATATGATATTGTATACTTTTGGTAGTTATATATTCAATTTATTTTTATGCTGAGGTGTTTTAGCTGCTCTGATTTGTCGTTAGTATGATGATAGTTTTATAAGCTTTCGCTGTTAAATGATTGACTATTGACAGTTCACGGCACGGGGTTCATTTATTTGGATCTTGGATTGTGACAACTGGCGCTGCTGTTGCTGTTTGCTTTGGCAGAGGGAGGTGGAACAAAGAAGGTGGAGAAGGCACAGACGCAGAGGCGGAAAAACAGAGGAGAAAACTTGCTTTTCTTCTTTTTTTTTTTTTTTCTTGGCTGCCACACGGCAGAGAGCAAAGAGGAGAGGGGTGGACTGGGCGCTGGCGGGTTGCTGGCTGCTGCAGCTGGCAGCTGGTAGCCCTCAAAATTATCCTTTGTATTTAAAGGAACATTGCAAATTAGTCCCCCAACTTTCATATCCTTATAAATAGGTCCAAAAAGCTTTTATGTTAAGTTCAAAATCATTAATTTTAGATCCTTTCTTATTTCACTTAATTCCAAACCTTTACTAATATTTTCTATTTCAATCCAACTAAGTTATTACACATCCCTTCAAACTTTTCGAGTGCTAGTGGTTGGCTTGGATGAGTCGTGACTGAATTTACTCTTAATAATGATTAGTATAGTAAAATTATTGGAGAAGAATTAGAGAAACCATCATGATCGAATGATTTGACCACTGGTTTAGAGAATAATATATAAACCACCTTGATCAGACGATCCAATCTATATTGTCTACAAAAGAATGTTGTTGTCTTGTTTGTCTGAATACCATAATGGATATGGATCAAACAGTTCAATGTAGGATCAGTCAATTAGATCTCCTAGCTGAACTAGATCTTACATCTCTATTGTATATGTATAATTTCCGTCAGACATTCCGATATTAGTATCGGACAATTCAATTGTTAACGGTTGGTTCGATCATGAACGAATGGTTTGATTCAAGGAATATTCTATCAATTTTGTTATGATTCTGATGATCTAAATTATACATTGGAACAAAAAATTTGATTAAGAGAATATAGAACTGATTTAACTACTTTATATGGCAAAAGAGATTATAATTTCATTAAAATTATGTTTAATGTGATGTAAATGTATGTGATGACAGTTGAATGTTGAGATTGTATGTTGATTTATAATGTTTCTATTTATATGAAGCATAAGAAATGGTGCAACTTGGTATAATTGCATGAAAAAGCATGAATTTATTAGTATTCCTTTGAAAATATAAGAAGCATGACGTTAGAAAATGCGAAGTCCCAGTTACCCAGATGCCAGAAATTATATATTTTTTTTACACAAACCTCAACTCAAAATTCTTAAATATCACAGCTATAATACAAAATTACCTTCAACTTCTCTTCCCTTATCCCGTGATCCTTCTAGTGCCACACCTACCACCAAAAATGGCAGGAGTCTGTTAATACAGACCCAGTAGATAAAACAATATCCCAAATAATAACAATAATCAACTCAACACTGCATACAGATTGAATACATCTCATGTATTAAGAATCAAACCAGAAATCAAGTCAATCTCTACTACAATAATTCCATGTATTCAAAATACACTTTAAAATATTATACATGAGAAACAATATCATAATCGTCTTTACAAGAAATAATAACTCCGTTATTATACCATTAGGCCCTAGATTTCTCAATCAATCACCTCAAATGCCACAATCATTTTCTCATCAGCCCAAAAGGGCCTTGGACTCCGTCGCGCCTAATCAAGCTCGAGCTGGCATGTGTGATCGCTTGTGAGAAATCTGTCTTTAATCATCAGCGCCTTTAAATCATGAATGCAAATATCATCTCATTACTCATTAATAATATTTACATACCATATCATAAATCTTGACGGCATAATATCATATGTAATATACATATTAATTATCATAATTTATCTTATCATTGAACTCACTTTATTCATCACAACATAATATTATTCTATTTAGTGATGTGAATATATTATTTCCATACCCTTTCACCTAAAAGCTCGACAAAAGTTCCTACAGTTTGTTATTCTAGAAGCCTTGACAGGAGCCGCACCTTGCATCAGTGATTCCACTTTAGGACATCACCCAGCGTAGACTCCCCGCCCTCATCGAAATAACATATATATAGGAAACTCTCCGCCCTCGTCATTTCTTGGTATACAAAAATCTATTAGTATCACATCACCTCACAGACAAGCATATCATATTCATTCTCTTGTTCAATTAACAGCATACACAGTATATATGGCATAATAATATAATTTCATATCGATATGTCTACTAAAATTCCTTTGTAATTCGAAATCCACTTAGTAGATCAAAACATCAACAAAAAGCAAACAAAGGATTGATCACAAAATTCCACCAACTTAATTCATTCTCCACAATGGCACAATATCATAATTTTTCCATAATCTGGAAACAGTAAATTATATTCACAACACAATATTAAATCAATATCAATTTTAGGAAAAGAATTACCTACCGATTAATTGTTAAACAAAGCTTGGAAATCCCCTAACTTCCTTTTTTCCTTTTTCCTTTCTTCTCCTTCTTCTTCCCTGGTTCCTAGCAGCAACCGCTGCTGCTGCTCTTGCTTGGCTTGGCGCGGAAGGGCGGACAGAGGGCACGACACCGAGCAGAACAGAGAAACAAAGAGGGAGAGAGAGAGGAAAAGTTTCCTCTCTCTCTCCAGGCGCGGACGACACGCGGAAAAGGCTGGCAGAGGCGGTTCCCGCGGCTGTCCTTATCTCAGTTAATGAGAAATTACAATTTGAGCCCTCTGTTTCCATTCTCTTATAAATAGATCCAAAGCTATTATTTTCAGGTCCAAAATCCTTCATTTTCAGTCCAAATCAGTTTTAATTTTTAAGCCTCAAATCAACTTATAATTCAATTTCTTTTAACTTCAAATAAAAATTTCAGGATATTACAGAAAATGTGCCAAATGTGCCAAAAATCTTGAATATAAGTTTAAGATGAGATTTGATACAATAGCATCCAATGATAAACCTATGGGTTATCCCAACTGAGTTAAAATGAGAAAAGAAATGAGTCTTTAAAAAGAAAATAAATGATAATGTGGTTTATATTCTTTGTTTTAAATGATAAAGTTTCAAAAAAGAAAAAAGTAGAAGCAAGTCGTCCCTGATCTGCTGAGATTTTCACTTTTAATCTCTTGCTAGCGAGTCAGTGTGTGACAAAGAAGAAATGACTAGATTCGAATAGATCAGAGAATGGCTTATAATGACCCTGTTCAAAGGGGGTGGGTGGATAGCTTGCAACAATGCAGTCTAATGTGGGTGTGGAGTAGAGGTTTTTGTTAGGCTTCTACCATGAAAAAAGGGCTTGAACTTTTGCTAGGCTTCTAGGATGACATGGATAGGAACTCGCAGGGTTCTAGGATTGTCAGGATCTTGGGTCATTTGTCCCATATGGGAAAACAAGGAAAATTTACTGGGTCATATATGTGTGATCTCTTGCTAACATCAAGGCACCTTTTAAAAGACAATCCATGAGGCCCGGCTTGGGCTAGGCCAAAGAGGACATTGCCTCGATAGTGTTGTGCTGGGTTGTGATAGCAACTCATGTTAAAAGTCTGAACGATGGTAAGTACAAATTAAAGGAGAAACAAGGAAGATAAAGCCCGAAGAGTTGCTCAAATAGTATTCAAATGAGGAGCTATATAAGGACTCTTTCCATTGAATAATGTTTGGAGATCCCGAAGACTATTCGAGGGATCTGTGAGCAACCACCCTCCTCTAGGGCTAATGTGCGACAAAAGATATAAAATTGTTGGGCTTTTTAGCCCTAATTGACCGTCAGTGCTGCGCTCTTGCACCTTGTTGCAAGTCCTTGGCATCAAGGATATAAATACTTGGATTGTATTAATCTTTGTTGTACATGGGAAAATGGATGTATTGAGTAGGAACAAAAGGTCGTTTGCATACAGGCTTTCTTTGAGGAGCTTGTGTCGATATGGATTGATGTTGCTACTCTGTGCTTGGATATTCTCTTCAAAATTAATGTCATCTAGACTTTCAAAAAAAAAAAATGAATGACAGCTAGAAATCTAAGTTTCAATTGAGCCCTATCATTGAGGGCTTTTCCATGCATTTATTAACAGTTACAATCATATCTTCCATGTTCCGAAGTTCTCAGGTTAATTCCACTTTTTTAAGTTATTTTTTTCCTAGTTAAATCTAGTAACGGGAAGAAAGAGGGGCGAAAATTCTGGTATAAGACATCCTTCTTCACCTTTTTCTTTTTATGAGGGGCTTCTTTCTATTGTAGAGGGTGGGGAGAAAATATGAAAGTCATATGTTGCCTGTGCCTGGGAGGAACTCCATTTTTGTGATAGTGGGCTGAGGAATTGTGAGAAAACACCAATAGCACATCCATGGCTAGCAAGGTCCCTTTATGAAACTCAAGATTGTGGATGGAAAAATGTTTGGAACAATGTACTTGAACTCATCTTTTTTGAAACTGTCTCCTTTATTGTGTCTAGTTTGCAAGCTTCTAGCCAGTAGTTTTGTCTCTCTCC
This sequence comes from Apostasia ramifera, assembly GCA_019297695.1. NCBI lineage: Eukaryota > Viridiplantae > Streptophyta > Magnoliopsida > Asparagales > Orchidaceae > Apostasia > Apostasia ramifera. Next base: position 120,044 of record JAEMOT010001564.1, on the reverse strand, counting down.
AAATCCTTCAAGTGGTCACCACAACTTTTTCTGTCAGGATTTAGGTTTTATTTTATTTGGGTTCTGTTGACCTAGTGAAATTGCAATTTTGGAAATATAAAATTCTCAAGATATGCTATACATGTGGGAATGGTCACATTTTTACAAGCTAGCAGACTTGTGTGTAAAAACTGACCACATTTGTGATGGACATTCAACTTTAGAAATCGTATGAAGGATTAAAATGTGCTGGAGAGACAATTGTAAAAGTTGGACATATTTGTATCTTCTGAATTTGGGAGTTAAAAGCACTATCTCCTTTATCTAATGAATTTGGTCAAAGTCTTTTCTCATAAATTTCTAATCAAATTGCATAATCCATTTTCTAACTGAAAATGGAGCTTGTTTTCCATTACATTATTATTATTGATGTTTTTGCCAAATTCAGTTGCATAGATTGTCATACACGTAACCTCCTGCATGTTCCATTCCTATTCTTCATCTTGTTTCTCATCTACACTGCTGTAATAACCAATGTTCTGTACTTTCTGCATATTTCATCCTTGTTTACATGCCTCTTCTATCTATTTATATCATTCGTGATGGAAACTTATTTAATTCTTTATGTTCTTGTCCTCTCCCTGTTGTTTTGCATTGTATTGTAAGCCTGGCAATTTCGTTGGGTTTTATCAGTCTAGCTACTATAGGATGAACTTGCCTTGCTTCCCTGTAAAGGATCATAAAAGGTAAAATGTTGGCATAGTCATTTTGTCTTGAAAGAGCAAGATTTATTTACAATGCTTGCAGTCACATACAATGTACTTTTAATCTCTGGTGTGAAAGCTTATTAAAGTCCCAAGGTTTGCAGTCATTTTACTTAATTTGCTAAGCATAGACTATATTTTTCAAAAAGCAATTGTACTCCATGTTTTCAAGTTTTATAAATAAAAGTTCAAAAGGCTACACATGACAAAATGTTAATTCTTAAAAATAGTTCATGTCAACATTTGATTTCTTTTTTTTTTTTGAAGCTGTTTCTTTCTTTGAGATATATGTAAATGTGCTGATATTATCAATGTTTATGTCCAAGTAAATACTCTAGAGTAAGAAAATGGACACTTGGGCTGGAAAGGGGTAAAGATCAAGTGGCTATAATAAGAGCTGCAGGAAGCATTAGCCGTTCGCGTAGTCCCTTGAGTGCACCTGGTAGTGGCATCATTGCTGAACAACTGATTGAAAAGATCCGAAGCATTAGAGGTAATTCTACTATCTGGCAGACCTACTTATGGATACCTCCTTTTTGTTTTACTAGTAGATAATGAAGAAGTTTCATATGTGATTTATTGATCTTTCATTAGTCTGTTTTTCCTATTTCAATTGTAAATCAATGCAAGAATAACTTCATGTGTGATGAATATGCTGGTGATATGCGAATTATCTTCAATAATATTCATTATCAAATCATCACAATATTTCAAATTTGGTTATGGATAATTTATTAAAATCTTACTGGATAAACTGATTTAAGATTTAAAATTTGGGCAAATGCAAATTTATCAAGTTGGATTAAGGCAGTTGCTTGTAATTTTAGTTAGATGTATGGAATTATGGAATGAATTGGGTCCCTGTTTGACGCGAAGACCAAAATAGTACTAGTTTTAAAAAACAATAATAATAATAATAATAATAAATAAATATTTTAATCATTCTACACAAATTCTAACATAAAAAATATTATTTTGTTTTGCATACTCAATAATTTTCAATAAAAATATCAACTTTATTTCACATCTTAGACCAAAATACTCGATTAAAGTATTTTGGTCTAGGGAGTGAAGTAAAGTTGATATTTTTATTGAAAATTATTGAGTATATAAAATAAAATAATATTTTTTTTATGTTAGAATTTGTGTAGAATGATTACAAAATTTTATTTGTTATTATTATTATTGTTTTTAAACTAGTACAATTTTGGTCCTGATTTTAGTTCTTGCGCCAAACAGGGCCTTTAGCATTACTGGCTCAATATTTGGTCTCTCAATCAGTGCAAAACTGAGCAATCCTAATGAATAAACTAACAATTCAAGTCAATAAATGTGGAATATTTGAGATGAGATGGAATTATTAACTTATTCAAAATGCAAAATTTGTTGATAGTGGAAGACGATCTGCATGGAATGACTCCCAGAAGCAGTCCCAGAAGCATTGGGCTAACTTTGGAAGGTAGGAACTTTGAAGGGAGGTTGCTAGGCTTGAAGGAATGCTTCATTTCATATCTGGGTCCAATAATAGAAACTTCGGCCATTTGCAAGTGATTAGATGGGCTTTCTAACATGCTGGTGCTTGTGAGTTTTACCAATATAGAACTTATTTGAGCAATTTCTATTGGCAGGTTGATCTTATAACCATGTGGAATTTGGTCTGCCTACTCTGGGAGGACTTGTGTTTACAGGTCTGGCAAAACTATGACCTCAGTGGACTCCCATGGACAAAGCTGTCTTTGAAAGCAAAATCCATGAACTTAACCAAATGGCTTGCAAGACATTGGAGATGGTCAAATATGCGTGTCATGATGGAGAATGGATGAGTTGCATCTTCTCAATAGATGCAGCAATTAGATAAGGGAAGTGCTGGAGGCTCAAAGTCATGATTGGGTTCTAGAGTTGATTGATTTTTGTAAATTTAGTTCACTTTAGGAGGGTAACTAGGTTTCTAGGATTCTAATGTAAGACCATTCCCTTTTCTGAGACTCAATAACTAGAATCCAAGTTCACTCAAACTTGAGTTTTATTCATGTAAGTCTTAGGTGTTACATTAAGAGTGAGGATCCTATGTGGAGGTCCCATTACAGCAAAATTAGGTAACAAGAGTTAAAAGCAAAACTAATGTTGGAACAAAATATTTGATATCCTAAACCTAGTAAGAACCAAAAACAAAATTTAATCATCATGAAACCTTCCAGAAGTGAAATCAAAGTTTTGAGTCAACGAGCAATGCAATCATACACAATTCTACATTGATAATGGAACCTATTTGAAATAACTTGCCTACTTGAGTTATTTGTGCTCTCCTGTGTGGGAAGAAATTGACTTGACTTGGAAGACCATAGGTCCAGATTGCTCAATGGAAAATTATTTATTCATCATGGATTTGCTCAATCGTCTCTATAAGCGAAGTGGATTTGGGTGACACACTTTTGGGTAGTAAAAGGAAGGCTTAATGTCTAACTGGTTTTTATTGTCAGATCCTTAAGGCGCTAGATATGGAAACTATGAAGATTTGACCATTCCCATTGTCTAGTGTTAAATCAAAATTTTACAATAAAACATTTACACATTCAACTACAACAACAACAACAACAACAACCAAGCCTTAATCCCACTAGGTGGGGTCGGCTACATGAATCCTTTGTTTTCATTGCGCCCTAGTTACCAAATTCTTATCTAAATCTAAGTAACTAAGATCACTCCTTATAGTTTCTTGCCATGTCTTCTTTGGTCTCCTTCTTCCTCTTTGTACATAGGCAAAATCCAATAACTTATTTTTTTTAACTGGAGCTTCAATCGACCTACGATTTAGATGTTCAAAGCATCTAAGCCGACTTTCTCTAAGTTTATCATCAATTGGTGCAACACCAACTTTCTTTCGAATATACTCATTTTTCATTCTATCCTTTCGTGTATATCCACACATCCACCTTAACATCCTCATTTCTGCAATATTTATTTTATTTGTATGTTTCTTTTTTGCAGGCCAGCATTCTGCACCATATATCATCGCTGGTCTTACTACAGTTTTATAAAATTTACCCTTGATTCTGGATGGGATTTTTCTATCGCACAACACACTAGAAGCATTTCTCCATTTTACCCATCCTGCTTGAATCCTGCTAATAACGTCATTATCTATTTCGCCATCATTTTGTATAACTGATCCAAGGTATCTAAAGCGCTCACTTTTCTTGACAATTTGATTACTAATTGTCACATCTCCAATATAAGTATTTCTTTTTTGACTAAATGTGCAC
>JAEMOT010001564.1:18727-115071 GCA_019297695.1 Apostasia ramifera | reverse complement strand
ATAAAACCTCAAGAGCCATATTTTTTGCAATGCCTACTGCTTTCTTAGACTCTCGTCGAGCCACTTTATATTTCTCCCACTTATCATTATTTTTATTTTTAAACCAATCTCTATAACAAATCTTCTTCTCCTTAATTTTTTCTTGTACATCATCTTTCCACCACCAAGTATCTTTATTATTTGGAATCATTCCTTTGGATTCTCCCAACACATCCTTTGCCACCTTACGGATACAGTTAGCAACTGTCAACCACATAAGATCAGTTTCCCCGTTAATATTCCATTGCCCAAGTTCTAGAACCTTCTTCTTAAATATACATTTATTCTCATTCTTTAGATTCCACCATCGAGTCCGAGGATAGGATTTTGACTTATTATTTCTTCTCAAAAAATTTATCTCGGAATCTAAAACCATTAATCGATGTTGGGTAGTCAAACATTCACTTGGAATGACTTTACAATTTTTACAATCCAAGCGATCTCGTTTCCTTATAAGAAAATAATCAATCTGAGTTCTTGAAATTCCATTCTTGTATGTAATAACATGCTCCTCTCTCTTCTTGAAGAAAGTATTAGCAATTAAATAAAAATTGGAATGGGCTTAATTTACGGAGGTAGTCACCGAAAGTATTACATAACTAGCCCAGAAAACTCTTGCACTTGGTTCGATTAGTTTGCTATCAAATTATAGATTTTTTTGACTACTATCTTGAAATTATTGGTTAGGACCAAACAATCCAAACTCAGTTCTTTTAATAAAATTTGCAAGTGTTTATTCCTACAAGGGTGCTAAGTCTAAGGGTGAGACTGATATATTTAAAAAACACCTAGGTAGAATTCGCAAATTTGGTCCTAATATGTGCTAATCTACAATGTTAGAGGATACTCAAACCCAAATATATCTATAAAGGGGATTTACAACTTTGACATTTTACAAATGAAAAAACTAAAAGGTGTTGAACCCATATTTTTGTCTTATATTTTATGTCTTTGTGTATTCTGTTGGAGGGTATATATTTTTTTTTGAATTTTTTGCCCCAAATACCACAATTCCCACCACGACAATTGGAGATTGTATCGATGTAGATTCGAACCTAGGACCCCAAATTCCAGACAAGCTCTTTCCCTACTAGGCAAGAAGAAGCTTCATGTTGGAGAATATTTTAGAAATATTTATGATTCTCTAAATTATTCTACATTTTGTTTCCTATTTCCCTTATATCCTATGTAACCTCTTGTATATAAAATGGGTGATGATTCCTAATTTACTAGTTTTTATATTATAATTGCCTCTTATGTTATAAATTGGAGGGCTACATCACAATTGTAGAGATGAGAAATAACTTCTTTTTTGAATTCATTTGATCATGGCTTCAGACCAGTTTATCTTCATCGACCTAACTCTAATCACCTCCTTTCACCACCACTCTGTGCCGTTATTGTCTCTACGTAATTTATCTTTACTAACGTTGCTCGCGCTTCTCCGTCTCCACTGCCACTTGCCTGCCTATGCCCACATGCTATGCTTGCACCAGTTCATCTTGCTTAAGGCCCCTTCACTTGCTTGCGCTCATCTTCATGATCTTTTTATGCAGCTTGCTTGGCTTTTGGCTCCACAAATAAGAGCAAGAGTTTGGCCTGAAGACATCGAGAATCACTTGTTTTAATCTATATTATGCTTGAATCAAATTTGTTGAGGCAAGTCTCAAGCCATATTTACGATTTATAATTTTGTCGAGCTGAGTTCGAATCATGGTCAAATCAGGTTGAACTTGGCTCAAATTTTATTTTTTTAAACAAAAAATATGTTATGATTACATAATATATTTGTTTATTATTTTTATAAATATACTATAAGACATGGTTAGGGTATGTGTTTGGGTATTGACTTATTTTTAAAATACAATAAAGGCCTCTAAATTTTTCTTTTCTAGAATAATTCTCTATGCATTAGGGGATTGAGCTAACTCAATTAAGGTTTTAGCAATGGTAGTCAAGTCGAGTTTGATGTTTTGAGCTCGAATTAATCTATAAATAAATGAGTTGAGCTTAATACATACCTGACTTGACTCGAACTTGGATTGTTATGACCCTATCCATAGATTGTTGATGCCTGATTAAAGGCAAATTGTCTTGATCTCTTGCTTTTCTTCTTGATGTTGGCAATTGTCCAACAGGATTACGTTAATCCAAGAATCACTCAACCATTGGAACTACTTGCAAGTTTAATAGTTCCAATTACCTCTTATGGTCTTGTGCCTTTGAATTATTGGAAAGATTTCATAGAACTCTCTCACTTAGATTCTTCTCCTTCAAATATTATTGATGCTTTAAAATTCTCAGTTCTAATCTTCCTACTACACTATTTTTACATGGTTTCTGAATAATTTAGAACCCTCCATTTACTTCACAATTTTGTTTCAGGAAACCAAAAAGAGCATGTGAGATTTTCTTCACTCTACTTATTTTCAAGGATCCAATGTTTTTCAGACTTGCTTTATTGTGGACAAATGCATCTCGTGTATTGTGTGATAGAAAAATTCACTCAAACTTAAAGGTTAAATTTATAAAATAATTGTAAGATCAACGATATTATATGATGCTGTCTATAAAGTAAAAACACACAAACACGATAAGTGTCATAGAAATATGAATGAAATCTTGTTTATATAAAAAAAAAAGAGAGGCTAGAAAGGACATGATAAAAAATTATCAAAAATGATCTTACATATTTAGAGCTAAATAGGGATTTATTATTTAATAGAGTGCAATAAAAACGAAAGATTCATATAGCTGACCTCACCTAGTGGGATAAAGGCTTGGTTGTTGTTGATGGTGATTACTCTAGAGTCACTTGACTGTATCTTCAAAGCATTTTATGAAAATTAAACACTCCTCATATAATATCCTATGATCTAATTGTAAAGAAATTGTCTACTTTAATTTTATTTAACTGCGTGACCTAAGTACTTCTAATGAAGGTCATCAAGCCCGAAATTACTTTAACTCATATACGCTTAACTGCGAAGTTCTCATCACTAGCCTCACAATTTTTCCTCAAGAGGTACCTATGTAGTTTGAGATTGCACTATTTATTTATATAGTTTAGAAACTCTCCTCCCTTTCTAATATAAAACAATTCATCTTTGTGCCCTTTCACCTCTCATCAAACCTAGAAGCCTATCAAGGGACATCTTGCACTAGCATTTTCTTTTTTTTGAGACATCATTTTGTGATTACTCCTAGCATTCTTCAGCCACAAGTTCTCACAACCCCAACAGCTTTCTTTAGGTTTGTCCTTAAATTATATTGTACTACGTAAAGTCGACTCTAATACCATATTATATCCCGTGATCCAACGTAGTGGTATTGTCTATTTTGGCTCTAGGGAATTACGTGATTTGAGTACTTTTAAGGAGATCACTTATCCCCAAGACTACTCTAACTCAAGTATATTTAACTACGAAGTTCTCATCACTACCCTTACAGTTAAATACAAATTGTAGTAGCCCGCAGTAGTGCTGAGGCAGAGTATAGAGCTATTGCCTCTGCTACTTTAAAGATTTTATGGTTGCAACATTTTTTGAATGAGATGTGTTTTCTATAGAAGAATCCGACCACCATTGGGTGTGATAGCAAGTCGATTATACATATTACTTCCAACCTAGTATTTCATGAGAGAATCAAGCACACTGAGATCGATTATCATTTTGTTCGACTGGAGTTTCAGAAGAAAACCACTTATTTACGTCATGTTTGAATAGGAGAACAACTTGCTGATATCTTCACTAAACTCTTTTTGGGTTCGATAGTTAACTATATTTGTAACAAGCTCGACATAATTGATATTTATGCCTCAGCTTGAGGGGGTGTTAACATGGTATATATTATTATATATTGTACATATTTATTGCTAATGGACTTTGCTAATTGGTCCATACAATTTTTTGTATATAATAATATTTTCCTCCTTTCATATATGATAATTTTTAAAGACTTCTCTCAATAATAACAAACAAGCATTGTTGTTTCAACAAGACTGCTATAATATTTCTAGGTTTAATCGAATAATTGTTTATCAATGATTTTCTGTGAGAGAAACTTGCACCACATGAGATGTAGTGGTATTTGCATAAATTGCTAGACTTACATTAGATTATAGATTTTGATGAATTTAAAATGAAGATTTCTCTTGGCACACAATGTATTGTATGCATACGTGTTTAATAGGAATTCAGAAAAAAAAAAAATAGAATCATGACATTGCAATATAAATTTGATATTAGACAAATATGTATATGATGTTAATTTAAAATTAACAAATATAATTTAGCAAATTATTATAACTAAAATGTAACTTTTTTTCAAACTATATTTTTATGATAAATATGATTATCAAATTCCTCAAATTAAATTAAGTTAAAATTAAAATTAAATCAGATTATTTGATAAATAAGAAAAGTTTAAATTAGATTGACCTCCTAGTTAAATTCAAAAGATCAAATATGAGATTTCCGGATTAAGATGGTTGCTCAAAAATAAATTTAACAGTAACTAGATATCACAATTTGAATTTATAATTGCATAATGCGAAGTGAATCAAATAATCAAAAGAGCTAAATTTTCTAATTAAAATCAATTAATAAGTAATAAGATAACGTAATAAGAATTTTATCTCAATTATATGAATTTAACTGTGGGTCAATCTGCTAGTCTGACTTGGACTAGCTCGAATGACTGGATTCAAAGAGGGCTCAATCAACCAAGCCTAGTCAACTAGATGAAAGGGCTAACATAGTAGCTTTAATAAATCGAGATGACATCTATATGGCACTGGCGTAGAGCTTGGCACAAACATAGCGTGAGAAGGGCGAAGGTTTGTGTAAAGTCGGGGGCACGTAAGGCTATGCGCTAAGGCATGTGCGCCTTGAGTGCGATGGGGATGTGAGGGCTTGCACGAGCTAGGGCCATGCGGTGCTCGCATGTACTGGGGATGGTGCCAGAGTGTGAGCACTATTGGTGGCAGCATTATGTGACTAGTGGTGAGACGACTGCTCGAAGAGGGATGGCTTGGATGCAATGGGTCATAGAAGTCATGGCGTGCAACATGCGTCGAAGATACAAGCAAAATAGCTCAGGCACAAGAAGGGGAAGAAAGGAATAGGAGAAGAGTATTTCTTTTTTTATTCAAATAAGATGATTACGCAATTATAGGATTCTCATCTAAGTGTGTTAAAAATATCCGAAACTCAAAACTCACTTAGAACTCATTTCGATTTTTGAATCGACTTAAAATCGACTCAAACGTGAACTAAGAACTTTAGCTCGTTCATTTCAAGAACATTTCAAGTTAGCCCTAACTCGCTCGAAAAATAACTTTGATATATATAAAATGTCATTATATACAACTTAGCTAGGGGTCTAGTGGTAGAATGTAGGAGGTTTAAAACTTATTCTTCCCAAGGATCAAATCCTCTTAAATACATAATATTTTTACTTTTGTTTATAATTATGAGCTTATTCAAATCATGATTCAAGCAAGCTTGGAATCGAGTCGATTCGAGCTGAGCCGGCTTAAATCATATCTCATTTCAATTTCAGGCCGATTTCGAGCCGAGCTCAAAATTTTTGATCTTGTATTGCCTTTGCCTCGGTCAAAATCGGTCCGATAACATCCATATTCTCACTTAAAATTAAGTCTATCATTTTCATCACTAGGATAATGATTCCTTAACTTGTATCTAGGTTTACACTCAAATGAAATTTTATCATAAGCTTTTGATAATTACAATAATAAAGAGGCCATTATATAGAACCTAACTACACTGAAATTGGGAAATACAAATAAATACAAAAAATTAAATATCAAATACAAAATAAAACAAAATTTGTTAAATATGATGGATCCCTCGTATTTAAGTTGCTGTCCAAATCTCTCATCAATTAACATTGCCTAAATCTTGAACTATCAATTAAATCTAATTTGCATAGGATCGCTCGTCTTTTATTATCAAAATAATATGGTCTCTGATCTACCGTTGAAAGTGCACCTTGTAAAACAAAAATTGATGAAATATCTGTCAACACTCCTCATATGGAAAGATGTTGACTCCATCGAGTATGAATCACTCAAATTATGTCTCAAAGTGGGCCAAATCAATCTGCTATAGCTCCTCCTGAATTGTATTAAAAACGTAAAATCGCTTCTAAGTCAAATACCACTGATTCTCGAATTCAACTAAAAATTAACTAATCAATAAAACTTTGTTCAATTAACTCTAATAAAAATATGATAGTGGATTTGGTTATGAATACTGATGAGCAGGGCTCTCTCAAATAAAATAAAAAGCCAAGACCATATTAATATTACTATAGAATCCTAATCACCAAATCTATAATATCGAAAGTGCGACTATTCGTTTGATCTAGTGATAAAATTTAAATTTTGCTATGTTAAACTAATTTAATTAATATTTTTCAAATATAATTACTTTGAAGTCTAATTTTCTTAACTACCATATAAATTTATTTAGAAAATTCTCGCAATTAACTGTAATAGTTCGCCAATAGCCATTAATTCTCCTGATGTTCTTTACTTATAAATAAAATAAAGGGTAAATTGCATCCAAGTTAATAAGATTAAAATGAGAATATAAATTGATCCTAATTTTAAAAAATCTCAATTTTGGTTCTTAAAACTATAAAAGCGCTATAGTTTGTCCCTTTTCTTGAATCTAGCATTTTTGCTGATTGTTTGTGATAGAAAATATGAGATACGATCATTGTTTACTTTGAATCATTTGTACATTTTAAATTACCAATACATCTCTTTATTCTCACCATTTTCTAAAAATTTAATAGAAATCTAAAATTAAATTCTTCTAATCAGTTCCTTTCTCCTCTCTAAAAATTTAAACTAAAATATATAAATATCAATATTTTAAAATTATATTCTAAAAAAGCTCAAAAATTAATAATTGAGAATAATCCTAAGGTATACAACATCAACAACAACAACCAAGCCTTAATCCCACTAGGTGGGGTCGGCTACATGGATCCTTTGTTTCCATTGCGCTCTATCGGTTACGAAATTCTTATCTAGGTTTAAGTAACTAAGATCACTCCTTATAGTTTCTTGCCATGTCTTCTTTGGTCTCCCTCTTCCTCTTTGTACATGGGCAAAATCCAGTAACTCAATTTTTCTAACTGAAGCTTCAATTGGCCTACGATTTCAATGACCTAAGGTATAATGATAAAAAATTAACTATTCTTAATTAGGAACAAACAACACGCATTTACAATTTCAAAGACCTAAGTTGAGACATTTCAAAAGAAATGAATATGAAAATGTAGACCTGAACTCTAGTATACTAAATGCCTATAGACTCAATTTTTTATTGAATGACTCAATCTAATTATATGTAAGTAATAAATTAAAGAAGTGACAATGGAGATAGTACCTCAAAAGGTGCCATAAGGTGCTTTACTGGTGAACCTATCACCAACTAGAAGACAGGGTAATCAACTTCTCAATTCCTGTGTGCACTCTGCAAGTATTGATACTTGCACGGTGTTGGCTATTTCTCACAATTGGCTCTAGAATATGTACGGGTGTACGTGATCAGATCAAACCTAGTGATCTCACAATGCTTAGGACTCAATCATATCAATATGACATCAATAACCACACATTTATTGTGCTCCTCAATAATATAAAATTTACATATGTGAGGATGCTATAACTTGTCCTTTATCGTAAGAGGCATACAAGGACTCCCCATGTCATCTTTCGTTAAAGAAGGTAGGCTGGGAATAAAAAGAATTGAGATGCTGGTCATAATCTCTACAAGTACGAGTACAGCAAGAGTAAACGTTTTAAGTACTTGTAGAACCTGAGATGATGTGGCACATTTGTCTCACTTCTAAATTAAGCTCTTCCCAAGTCTCAATTGATCCTAACTCACATAGCAATGATGCTCCACATCTTAAATATACCATTCTGAATCACTAACAAGTTTTTTAGTCGCAAATTAGATCTTTTCTTGTTCGATCATGTCATAATATTTAAAATAATAATTGATCCCACCTTCCCAGTCCACATAGGTAATAGAATATCGTCCTAGTTTGAGCAATCACAATCTTATCAGTTGGATTCTTTTCCCTCTCTAAGCTAGTAACTCTATTATTCAAAGTATCATTCCAAAGCTGTCAACACAAAATTCATGTGAAACACAAATCAAAATGAGAATGTCTATATTTTGCAGATTAGCAAAATAAATCAACTATAGTAATTGTAGGCAAAATAAGTGACAAAGTATTCGACTAAGATGCCCTAATACAACCTAATGTACTGACATCAAGTTAGTGTGGAAAACAATATGCAAATGATGTATTAAAGCAAAATCTATAAATTTAATATATCAAATTATTATAGCAAAAGTAATAACTTAATTTCCAAACTATACTTTTATGATAAGTATGATTAATTAAATCCCATAAATTATATTAATTTAAATTTAAAATTAAACTAAATCGTTTGATAAATAAGAATTTATCAAATTAGATTAGAGTCTTTAACAATAACAATCACAACCAAGCTTTTATTCCACTACGTGCGATCGGCTACATGAATTCTTAGGCTCATTTATTTGAAGGATTATTTTTGGATAAGCGAAAAATATATTAATTCACAAGTTTGATGAGAAATAAAGTTATTCTAATATTGAAATATGTGTAACATGTAAAATACAGTTAATTTTAATGTTAGAATTTGTACTGAATGTAAAATAAAATTAATTTTTAATATTAAAATTTATGGTAGATGTGAATAAAATTATTAAAACTTGTGATAAATTTGAAATATTAATAAAATATTAATTGATTTTCTTAAAGGGCGCCTACGCAGTTTGGGATCACATTATTTACTTATATATCTCAGAAACTCCCCTCTTTTTTGGATGTAGGACGATTCATCTCTTTGTCTCTTTCACAACTCATATAGCCTAGAAGCTTGCCGAGTGCACCTCCTTGTATTAGTGACTTCTTTCTCTTCGGACATCACCTTCAAAGGAATCATTCATCAAATTTCTTACTCTCATTCTTCTCAATTGAATGGTGTGGCAAAATATAAGCATCGTCATTTGCTTGAAGTTGCCCGCACACTAGTGTTTTGAATGATTGTGCCTCGTTCCTATTGGGAGGGTGCTATTCTTAGTGGTTGCTTGTTATTAAATCAAATATCTTTCTCCACTATTAATGATAAATCTCTCTATTTCATTTTTTGTCCTCAAAAGCTCCTATTTTTATGGTTTCTTATGTATTTGGGTGTGTGTTTTGTCCATGATCTCTGTCTAGGTGTGGATAAGCTTTCTTGAAGCATTTTTCAATGCATTTTTTGGGTTACTTATGCACCCAAAAAAGGTATAGATGTTATGATCTAATTCATTGAAAACTTTATGTTTATATAGATGTTATTTTATTTGAGTCAAACCCCTACTACTCTTAGGAAGCCTCAACTATCTTCATTTCATCTATTCTTCGTTTTTTTGCATCTATACTTATCATCCTTTATAAGTTTATATTCGTTGCTCCAAAGTAACTACTACTCCAATGCCACCACCATCTATAAGGTTTGATGATTCCCTAGACACTCATTGCACTAAAGATATACCTATAGCTCAACGCATAGATAAACAAGAATGTGCTGGTCACCTGATATGCTATTTCTTATTCATTGAACGTCTTTCTAATCCATTTCGTATCTTTGCTCTATCTCTATCTACTAAGTTAATACCTAAGTCATATCATGAAGCATTGCAGATTTCACAGTGGAAGCATGATGTGGACACTAAATTGTCAGCTTTGACCACCAATGGTACTTGGGGTCTAGTATTTTCTCCGTTTGTTATTCGCCCATATGCATGCAGATGAGCTTTTACTGTCAAATTCAAATTTGATGGGATGATTGATCGCTATAATTCTCACATTGTAGTTTACTTAGATTTATGGAGTAGATTACTTTGAGATTTTTCTTTAATTGCTAGACTCAATTCTATGAGACTTTTACTCTCTATTAGTCAGAATTGGAAGATTTTTCAGTTGGATGTAAGCAATGCTTTTTTATATGATCTTTTTGAAGCTCATTATATGAAGCAACTACCAGGATATGTTGCTTTGAGGATCTGTTGTTTTGAGGGAAAATAAAGTATGTAATTTGTAGAATGTTATTTATGGTTTAAAACAGAACCCTCGAGCCTGATTTGAAAACTTTTTGTAAAGTGGCAAGCGAAGTTGGACTAGATGCAGTATAGCAGACCATTCTATTTTCATAAAGCACACCCTCTAGTTTCATTATTCCAGTGACATCAATGGAAGTGATTTGTAAGGGATACTCGACATTAAGCAACACATTCAAAACATTGTTACCAAGAATGTCAGTCATTTGAAGTGTTTCTTGTGGATTGAAATTCCTCACAGGAAAAAATACGCAACAGATTTACTTGAAATATCTACACTAATTGGATGTAAACTAGCCAATGCACCAATGGAAGTTCAATCTCACACTGATAATAGAGAGCATGAGGATACTTCAATATGCAAATGTTTGGTTAGCAAGATGATTTACTTGACTAGTACATGGCTCGATATTACTTTTGCTATAGAAGTTGCCAGCAAATATATGCAAAACCCCAAATGGAAGCATTTGGAAGCTGGCATGCCATTAAATTTTTTTTTTTTTTTTTTTTCAATAGTCATTAGAATAGTTAAATACATCAAGAATAGTTCTAGAAAAAGGTTTACTATACAAAAAATATGGCCAGTTTCATATTAAGGCTTATTCTGATGCTGATTATGTCAAATCTATTGATTACAAAATGTCACAATAGGGTACTATGTTCATGTTGGGGGAAATCTGGTAGCTTGATAAAGTAAAAATCATATTATTGAGACAAGCTCTAGTGTTAAATTTGAGTAATGGACAATGATTCACATTGCTTGTGGGACAATGCTAATCAAGACTATTGAATGAGGTAAATGTTTTTGTCTAACATCTTATAGTGATGCATTATTTTAACAAGATTGTTCATTATATTTGCATTAATCTCTTTTTTCATGAACGTACTAAAAATATTGAGGTTGACTGTTACTTCATTAAAGAAATTGTGTTGTCAAGTAACTTCATTACACCTTATATTAACATACTATACCTTTTTTACTACGACTTTAAGACCTTAGTTTTTTTCTCTTTGTGACAAGCTAGATCTATACGAATATATGACCCAGCTTGAGGGAGAACATTAGAGAATATTCTAAAAATTTGAATGATTCTCTACTTTATTTTTTATGTATTTATATTTTGTTTATTTTATATTATAACATCCTATATATAAAGGAGGACCATTTCCTAATTTGCTAGTTTCCATATTGTAATTACCTCTTATATTATAAATAGGAGGGTTATATCACAATGGTAAAGGTCAAAAATTACTTTTATTTTGAACTCTTATGATCAAATTTATTAGTCTTGTATTAATATTAACTATTAAGTTTAAAATGATACAAAATAAAATAAGAAAACACCTCGAGCCCATGAACGCATTTATAATGGACGAATAGAATACGAGTCACTGAATCAATATGCCCAAAGGTTTGAGAGCCTTATGGGTGTTCCGTAGATTTGAGTATTAGTTGAATTACAAAATCACATGATATATACATTTTGCCTTAACATGTAAACTGTATACTGTGTTCTTGACCTATTCGTGATTTGGATGAATTACTAAATTGTCCAAAGATTTTGCGCTAAACTCTTGTTTGGATGATTTAAATGACAAAAAAATTGCCTAACATGCTAAATGGTCAAATAAGTCTTTAGAAAGTTGATTTTGATGAACTTTTTACTTAAACTTTCTTTAACTATACTTGTTACATTTCAAAACCTAAGAAAATCTTTCTCAGCTACTTTAACGTCTTTTGGTATGTTCTATTTTAGATAAAAATGATTTTCAAATTTTAAATCCTTTTCATTCCTATAAATACTCCCCTCTTCATGTGGCTCATCTCTCTTAGCTAGTGCTTCAAACTTTCATTCTTCTCTAATCCTTCTAGCTCTAAGATGTGGGAAATTCTCTCTTGCTCTCTGATTTTCTACATTCTTACATAAGTGAGTGATAAAATTTCCCTTTTTCCCAAAGTGGTTCTGCATGAATTCTTTATTCAGTTGGGCTATTAAATTAACTATTTTTTATATTGTTTCTATAAGTTCTCTAAACTGTGTTTCTACTTAGCTTTCTTCTTTCAGTTGTTTTCAAGTTTACCTTGTCAAATATAGAAATAGTTTTGACTCTAACATCTTTATCTTACATATTATGAGCCTTGTGGTCATTTTTTTTCCTTTTAATTTCTATCCCCTTTATGGTGTGTGTGAGGTTATTGAGCCTTGATGCCATTGAAGGAGGCTCTTTCTTTGTATTTTCCCTTGCGTGGAGAGTAATTGGGGTTAGCGAGCTTTGAGTTCATAAAGAGGCTCTATTTCTATATTCCTTGTAATTTATATTTTTATATTAATGTCCCTCGAAAGGAGCGGGGAGTAGGCATATGTCATTTTTATGTTTGGACTACTATATATCATGTGTTTGCTCCTACTATTATTTCTAATTGCATGCCAATTTGATTTCTACCTCTATACAACATCTTTGTTTTAATTGAGTTCTAAAGATATTTCAAACACCTTGTAAATCTTGCTCCATTTGAATGGAGCTTATTGATTCTTCTAATATCTTCTAATTATCCTATTTCTCATTCTAACATTTCTTTCGTTGACTTACATTATTAACTTTCATTATTGTGTTTTCTTTTGTTGTTATGTAACGTCTACTAACTAGTGGTGTTCTCCTTGCCCAGTGGAGAAGAAGTTTGCTTAGGTGCCAAGAGATTTTATGTTCAAACCACGCTACTATCACAATTTTCAAGTGGGGCAGGGGAAAATTGGGGGAAAATTGTGGTGTCCAAGTTTGTAAAATCAAAAAAAGAACTATTAACCCACTAACATCTACCTTATTGCAGTTTTCTTTTCTTGTCCAATCTTATTAACATTTTATTATCCTTTTATTATTATTCCACATTTTCTCTTCGTGTTATTTAATCATATTGCGAACATTTACTTTATTGCTATTTTTTTTTAATTAACTCTCTTGACATTTATTTCTCTGAACTTTATCTTTCGTTATTGTTTTATTTAAGCCAGTTAATAGGACTAGTTTTACTTATATCTGAACTTTAAGGTTCTATTTGGTAAATTGAAAAAACAGCCAAGGAAAAAATAATCATCATTAAAAACTTTATTTTATTTACAAAAAATATTTAAAAACTATTTTATATCTCATCCTTCTCAAACTCTAACATTAAATATCACTTTGTTTTATATCCTACATAATTCTAAATAAATTAATTAATTTTATTTTACATCTAATGCAATTTTTAATATAACTAGTTCACTTTATTTTCCTTCATACATGTTTTTTGAAAAATTGCACAAAACTTTTTCAAATCATTTTTTTCCTCCAACCAAACTAACTTGACATTTTGTTATATCTTGAAATTTTTAGATATAAATCTGTGATCATTTCGTTGGAGTCTAGAAATCTTGTTGTAAGGCAAAAGTTTAGACTGTAATATTGTTCTATACTTGTATATTTGTATACTTGCATATTTGTATACTTGTATTAGAAAATTTCCTAAACTTCAGTGTGATAGACCGACATCTAAGTGGATTTTATGCTTTGCCTGAGTTGCTAGTGAAAAGCATTGCCAAGTAAGCTATGACCAGTCGATTGATAATATGAAATTTGCAGAAGTCAACTTTGTTGTTTGTTATTGACTGCTTCTATACATTGTTTTGTTTATTGACAAGTGCTTCAAGTTGTACTCTAATGGTGTATCAAATTAGTAAAATCATAAGGACCTAAAGCTTCCAATATTTTTTGAGTTACAGTATGACATGATTACTACGTACTCTTGAACGTATGGTAATGCTCTATACCTTGATAACAGGAGCTAGGTTTCCATTGACTCTAAAAAGTTAGTAAAGTCTTATTAGACCTTTGCACTTTGCAAATTTAACTTCTTTGATGAATAGTGACCCTTGAGAGTATGCTTATAAAAACAAAATGCAATAATTCAGTCTTCAGTGAGGGCAACAATTGCTTCTTGTGGGTGACTGGTTCATGTGATGATGATTTAGTTCCTTTTTTCTATGGAAAACCATTAAATCACTGTCGGAATTTTCTTGCCTTTTCTCCATTATGCTGCAATAGCTTTTATAGCAAGAAACCTGCAATAAATTCATATAATTCTTTTGTAATGACATTACTGGACTGTTATATATAGAATGCATGTGATTTCATTTTTATATTATACTTATTACTTTCTCACTAAATCTTCCTTCAAGTTAGTAATGTAGGTGACTAATAAAGGTTAAAGAATGCGATTACTGGATCACTTTTTCAAGAATTGACTAGTTCATTCATTTTAAGGTCCATTCAGCAAGAAACTTTATTGCCTAAGTCACCCAAAATGTTCATTACGTGTTTGAAAATATAGTTTGATTCCATCCATAAGTTTACTCTAAAAAGTTTTTGTTTGAATCTGATAAAGGTGTTTGTGCTTGTAATAATTTATTAGATTGTGTAATGGTAATTTTTTTTCCTCAAAATTTTCATACTTGAGCACTCAAACTTCTTGTTAGGATGTATTTATTTGTTTGCTTAGTTATTGGTGTTTAGAAGTTTTAGTTGCATTTTTCTCTTAAATAGTCATTTTTATTTTTGTCAGAGTCTGCGAAGTTTAAAGCTGTTATACTACGTATAGATAGCCCTGGAGGTGATGCCTTAGCTTCTGATCTGTAAGAGATGCTCTCTTTAAATCATTATTTTCCATGTATATTTGCGTGTTCTTTTCACCGTCATCTTTTGTTTAAAAAAAAAATTTCTTGAATTTCTAAAGTTTAAGATTTCTAGCACCCTTGTTAATGTAGGAGTAACATTCCTATGAGTTATCATTTTTTATACTCTATTGTTGTGGTTTATTCAAAATTACCTATAAAAGAGAGACTTTGAGATTACTATTTATTATTACAAGCTTTTTTGGTAATAGTTTTCAAATTTATGGTTGACCTATAAATGTGATGAGGACATCCGACCATTCATCTATGCGTCCCATTGATGATCTAGAAATGCTTGACTTTGGCCACTCCAATGGGTTGGATTCCAATTTATTTCTTTTTAAGTGTCTTCATAAGTTAATTAGGTCAAGTCTATTTGGTTTGGACTCGAGTGAAATGGTAACTTATAAACCTTGGTAAATTAAACTAGTTAATTTGGTTTTTTTGCCTTCTAAAATTATTTTCTTATTTACTCCTACATTGCCTCGTATTGTTTTAGGGGCATTGAGGGTTTAGCCTTCTCTGTTTTTTGATTTTGTATTTGAATGTTTTTGTAATCCAGGCATTAATCAAATTTGAGTTTGATTGAATTATGATGAACCAGTATTTCGGTGAAAGAAATGATTTGAAAATTCAATCCAAATACTTAAGTATCGAACAATTATCAATTTTTAAAAAAAATAGCACATCGCGTTACGTGTTGATACGTATCAATGGAATATTAGAATCTGCCATGAATATGTAGTTTTCGTGATGTGCTGGTACTTCATAAACCATATATTTACCAAATAATCTGGTTAAATACGCATCAAGGACCAACCAAGGAACACAAAAATACAGAATCAAGAATGCATTAAGAAACATAGAAATATGACATCAAGAATGCATTATATTTCCAATTGGACTAAAAATTCCTTCTTCATTCTTTCTCTGAAAAACTTTGACCTAGAACAACAAATATCTACAACTAAAAGAATAAGGGATATATCATTAAGAAATCTATTGAATAAATTTAACAAAGTAATAAATCTGCTAACAAACACATGTAGAAGCATAGAAATATGACAAATCTATGGTGATATGCCTAGAAAAGCATTCACACTGGCAAAAACTCATGGAAGACCTATGGCTGAGAATTAGAAAACATGAAGAGGTGTTTTAGCTAGCATCCTTTCTAGAGAGCTTGGAATAGTCAATATTTCCCTTTTATTGCTGGCATGTGGAGCAAAGCAAATGTGGAGAGCGGGGAGGATGAGAAATGCAAAAAATTAGCATAGTAGAGTCTGCAAAAATAAGGTTTGGATTTTTGCTAAGTGTTGTAAAAACCGAACCAAGCCAGTCCTTCTGGTTTAAGCAGTTCGACTGTGAACTAACACGTCATCCGGTCCGGTTTGATGGCAAAATTAGATTGCATATCAAATTTGGTCAAATCATAAAAATTTATTCTAACTGTGTAATATTTACTCTTTAATGATAATAATGAATTAATAGAATAAATATATTTGTTGTTTTGAATATTTGTAAGTATTTTTATGGATATTATCATTTGTTTGAATTTTTTAAAAAATAGCTATTGATAAAAATTGAGCAGTTTGATGATTGGTCCTATCAGTTTGATCGGTCAGACCAAGAATCGGACAATGATCCGGTTTTTAACATAATCTTGTTTTTACAATATTGGTCTTCGTTGCCCTCAATTCCATTCCATGGCAAATCGAGAGCGGTAGAAATGCCCAAAATGACCTTTTGGCTATTTTCTTCTCACCCTAAATAGGACAGCGTCAAAATCATCAATTGTCAAACAACAGCTTAAATAAATCTTTATTTACAAATGATTCAATTTGATTAAATAGATGGAGATACTATGGACGTAATTCCTTTTAATAAATAATTGCACTTAATAGTGAATAATTTGTGACATTGATCTTTAATTTTGCATTTCATTTCATTTTGTCTCGTATCAAATTATATACTAGAAAAAATGTTAGGAAAGGT
The DNA here is from genome assembly GCA_019297695.1 of Apostasia ramifera. Classification (NCBI taxonomy): domain Eukaryota; kingdom Viridiplantae; phylum Streptophyta; class Magnoliopsida; order Asparagales; family Orchidaceae; genus Apostasia; species Apostasia ramifera. The sequence goes on along the minus strand of JAEMOT010001564.1, from coordinate 98,135 downwards.
GATAGGTGAAGTCGGTAAAAAGTGAAATCACCTAAGTCATCTTCCTAATATCTTGAGTTGAAGTAACTCCCCACCATTACACGTAAAAGAAAAAAAACATTCGTAAGTTGTATCTTCCACATGACTTGCACCGAATTCATTTTTCTAAAACTATGAACAAAACTACAGTAATTTTAAAAAAGATTCGTAAATAAGAATATTTTAAAATTTTCTTATACATTCAATACATGGGTTTGGTGGATTGTTCCCCAAGGAATCTTTTGGAAGTTGGGTTCTGTAGTACGATTACATGGAAAAAAGTTCAGAAGAGATGGATGGGGGGGAAATTAGTTTGCTTCATATTTTTAAACGAAATGCCTAATGGATATACTTCCATTTCGGGCTAGAGCCAAAATATAGAGGTGATAATTTTTGACCCAACCCGTGAACTCGACCAGAACCCAACCCGGCTTAACTTGGTATAGGTCGAACTTATGTTAGTGTGGGTCATAAACAAGTCAACTCGAATTTGACTCGTCAAAGAGGACCCAGGTACAGTTGTTTAACTTGATTATGATCTGGTAATGACTCATTTGTCAAAATTAGTATTTTTTTCTTTTTTTGTATTGATTTTATTATTAATTATTAAATGTGTGTTATGTGGTTTAGTTGTATTATCAAAGTTCTTAATTACACTTTATAGTTATATTAAATTAAATTAAAAAATATTGAATTATCAAATTTTGACATCCCAAAAATTATGATAAACGAGTTGGTAGATCGGGTAATCCATTTATTAAACTGGTCTAGTACAAATCTTGATACTTAACCTATTTAATAAATAGTTTAGTTTGGGCCAAATTTAAATGGGTCAAGTCAAAAAATGGGTTACCCGACCCGCCAACATGAATTGCCACATACGTATAGAGCTTGATATGTTTAAGAGGATATAGGAACATGCTCAAAATGTTGGAAACTTTTACTACATAGTTGAATTAATCCAAGGCATCATCTTGTTGGTAATTGACCCGTGAAACAAGACTTGAATGCTTTGGCCATGGAAGCACTTCAAAGCCTGGGTCTTCAACGAGGCTTTGACCCAGTCTCCCATACCCAGAGCATTTGGTGGAAAGATCTTCCTTACTGAGGCTTGTTTGAAGTCAATCTATGCTACTTGCAATTTAAATTTGCTGGATGGACCACTTTGATTCCTTGTTTCCCCACTGACCTGATTACTCTCAGCAAATTGAGTCCTGATAACATTGCCAAACGCCTATATCAGATTTATGCCATTACATAGGTCTACTACCTCATTTAATTGGAATTAAATTTTATTTCATCGCATTCCTGCAATGAAATTAAATAAAAGCAATGCACAGGATTGTGCTTGTTACAGAGGTATTAAATTAATGAGTTACACTTTAAAATTTTGGGAGAGGGTAATCGAGCAGAGATTATGTTGTAATATTAAGATGTCACAGAATCAATTTAGTTTTGTCTGATAGATCCATTATTGGAACCTATTCATTTGTTGAAGAGTTTAATGGAAAAGTTTAGGGAGAGAAAAAAATCTTTATTTGATTTTCATCGATTTTAAAAAAATTTATGATAAAATTCTAAGGGAAGTGCTTTGGAAAGTTTTAGAAAAGAGAGCAATTTTCACTGTCTATATTTAAATTATCAAAGACATGTATAAAGAGGATGTTACTTGTGTTCGATACAAAATGGTTTAATTAAAAAATTTTCAAATTACAGTTGGAGTATACAAGGCTCAGCTTTAGGCCCATATATTTTTGTATTAGTTATGAAAGCCCTGACTGGACATATCTAAGAAATAGTACCTTGATATATGCTTTTCACAAATAATATTATTCTTATTAATAAGACTGCAGACCAAGGCAAAACTTAAGTCATGGAGAAATACTTTAGAATTTAATAATTTTCATCTTAATAGATCAAATTTTAGTAATCAAAAATCAAATATATGTACTGCAAATTTAGTTAAGATAGAAGCACTTATATTAGTGAGATGAAATTGATGATCAAGTTATCAGGAAGAGTGAGCGATTTAAATACTTTGAATTAATTATATAAATAACGGTGAAATAGATGAGACGTTATCAACAGTATCAAAGCAGATTGGTTAAAGTCAAAAAATGCTTATAATGTGTTGTGTGATAAAAAAAATTTTACTCAAACTTATAGGTTTATTCTACAGAACAAGTATAAGATCAGTAATATTATATGGTGCAGAATGTTGGCCTGCAAAATAAAAATACAAAAGTAAAGTAAGTGTCGTAGAGATAAGAATGCTAAGATGGATGAGTCAGTATACACGAAAAGTTAGGATAAGAAATAAGTATATTGCGAGAACATTAGCGTAGCCTTAGTTGAGGATATGCCCAAGGGGAGGCGGCTTAGATGCTTTGGATATATAAACCGTAGGTCGATGGAAGCTCTAATAAGGAGAGTTGAGTTATTAGATTTTCTCCATGTTAAAAGAGGAAGAGGAAGACCAAATATGATATGACATGAAATCATCAGAAAGGATCTCATATATTTGGAGATAAATGAGAACTTATTATTTGATAGAGCGCAATAGAAACAAAGGATTCATGTAGCCGACTCCACCTAGTAGGATAAAAGCTTGATTATTATTATATTCTTGCTATTCTTTTAAATTCATAGCTTGTGCATATAGAATGTACAATCACGTCTTGCAGGTTTTTTGGAAATTCATTTAGCATTCTGACAAACTGATGCTTCGAGCTTTCCTAATGCTGATTGTGCTAGTAGTATATTGTGATTTATAACTTGAGATATTCATCAGATATCTATGTTTATTAAATACTCAATTTTTCTAAGATGCAGCTTTATTTCTTTTTTTTTCCCATAATGCTTATGTCAATCTCTGAGCTTTGGTTGATTCTATCATTTATTCAGTATGTGGAGAGAGATTAGGCTTTTAGCTGCCTCCAAACCTGTTGTTGCGTCGATGTCTGATGTTGCTGCAAGTGGAGGATATTACATGGCTATGGCTGCAAGTACTCTGGTTGCCGAGAATCTTACCTTGACTGGTTCAATAGGTGTTGTCACAGGTAAATAAGCATGATCGTTTTTGTTACTACTTTTTGCGCATTGAAAAGACAAGTAGTATTTTGAAATCCTGAAAAGGATTATATTGGTTAAGCTAACTCTTCTTCTCTATAAATTGGCTAGTAATGTTAGATTTGCCATTATCTAGAATATAACTAGCAATGCAGCTGAATATCTAAATGGAAGACTCATTTTAGCGAGAATTTTTCAAATTTCTCAACCTGAATAGAACACCAAAATGATGCATCTCCAGAGAACATGGAGGTTGAAGGAAGAATAGAGAAAAAAATCTAGAGCAAATTTTGATAAGGATATTAGGATGATTGACAGTCCAAATCAAATCATGATCCAAGATGCTGTGGATGTATAGAAACTGATGCCGATTATATCTTTTTTGTTCTATTTTAGGAAGTTTTTTTCAGATTTAAATTAGTTAGGTTTATCCAAATTAATTATTATCCAAATTGATACTATTTAAAAGGATAAATTTAATTAAACGTAAATTAGTTGAAATTGTCTCATAATTATCTAGGACTATAATTATCTAATCTTTTTTATTTTTAATTTAGTTTATTTGCCTATAAATAGTTAAAGTTTGTACATATTTTTTAATAAACAAATGAAACTTGCATTGTGTAAAATTAACTTTGAAATGGGTTGGTTTAGGTATACCGAAAAGGATCGATATCCCAGAAAAAAAGGTAAGAAAATCTTAGGTGAGAATTCAAGAAACTCTAGTTATACACCTTTTTCTCTCATATTGTTCTTCATTCTCTAAATTCTAGCCACCCCATCTTTGACGTTTCACATCAATTTTGGTATCACAGTGTTGTTCTGCATCAAATATCCTGCGATCACATTATAATCTGCCATCGAGCAAGGCTTGACAATTGTCATGGAAATTTTGTACTTTCATTGGTAGAATTCCATTGATCACATGGCCAATAATAACTTGCAATTAATGCTAATGCTTGTGAGTATAGTATAACCAATGGGTTGTTAGTTAAAACAACTTGAAAACTAAAGGGGCCTTAACCTTACAGCACCAACCCAAATCATAACTCGATAAAAACCATGAGATTTCTTAGTCTAGAAATTATTGTAAAAGCTCCTATATAAGCAACCTCATTATATCTTGCTCTATTAAATAGAAAAAACTCTTACATCCTAGTCTATCAAAGAAGTTGATGTGCTGTGAAATGGACTTTGTTTCTATGCTTATAAAAACTACTTATCCTTAACTTTGTTTTCAACATATATCCTGTTCTATGGATAGTGAATAGGGAATTTTTTTCCTACTTTGTTTACTTATTCTTTATTTGGAAGAATGTCTAAATATAAATTAAATAGGTGCGGTGGAGGACGAAAGGCTTTATCTTACCCGTTGATGATGCCTGGTACTTACTCTGTTATGTTGATCTGATGCTTGCTCTCTTTCATGTGCGTAAAGGCATTACATGGATGCACCAAAAGTTCTGGTTCTTTTCCCAAATTAAAGTCATGTGTGTACTATGGAGAATGGACATATGCTTGTGAGTCATGTTGTGAATGATTGCACTTGATATGATATCTATGGTAAAAATGATATATACAAAATAGGAAAGATTGTTGGACAATTAAGTGGCAAAAAATTCATATGATTAGTGCAAGAGTCTAAGATGCAAATGCTCAGATGGATGAATAGTTACATTATCCGATTAGAAATGATTGTATTAGGAAGACGATGAACATTGCCAGATCCATGTGGCATTAAAGGTGGTTTAATTGTGTGCATAATCGACCTATAGAGGTTCCACTGCATAAGTATATGAGGATTCATGTCGTGATGGCAAAGAGAGGGAATGGAAGACCAAAAATGTTCTTTGATATCGTCATTACACATGACCTTAACTTACACTTAGAGAAACAAAGCTAATTGAGTAAGAAAAATCCATGTAGTGGATTCGAACTAGTTTTCTGTTTATTGCTTTATTGTTGTGTCATTACAAATAGACTAGAAGAAATAAAATACGAGATAATAGTATCAATTGTCGACTTCTACAAGGAAGATACATTTAGTTTTAGTATTGATAAGGATTTTAAAAATGAAATGAAAATTTGATTAGGAATTCACTCAGGGCATATAAAATAGATCGACATATTATAGGCTTCTTGAACAGTGTACCAAGCTGGTGATTTTCATTTTCAATCTTCCATGATTTCTAAAAAAGTCATTTTTATGCGCCTAAATGCCTATTATACTAGCTTCACATTGTCTTCTTTGATGTAAAAATGGATACATGTTGAAGTTAGCTCTTGATTTTAAACTCTTGCAGTTTGAAGATTCTGCATTAGGTCTGTCTTCCACAATAAATTTCTTACAGATTTGACTTTCCAGGTAAGTTTAGTCTAAGTAAGTTGTATGAAAGACTTGGCTTCAACAAAGAAATATTATCAAGGGGGAAATATGCCGAGCTGTTGGCTGCTGAGCAACGTCCTTTTAGGTGAGAGGGTATTTGTTAATTGCTCACTTACTAGAGCAGAATGTGAAATCCAAACTGATGCCTAAAGGTTTCTTTCTTGAAATTTTTCTTCTAAAATTATGTTTGTTGGCCCTATTCATTATTGAATTCATGTAGATTTTTTTTTTGAAAAGTGATTCATGTAGATTTTTGTGTAATCATGCTTACAGTATATATTCTATAAAATATCATAACATATTACAACATAATTTATTAATTAATTAGTAACAATACACTTTGTTGTGGGCTATATGTAAGAAGTCTTTGTAACTTACTGAATTTAGGTTGAATGAATGTATTTCATAATATAAAAAAGAGAAAATTACTGATAAGTATTTACAGTTTGCCCATAAGTATGAGAAGGTCCATGTTTTTTGAAATCCTTCTCATAGGTCCCTATATCTACCTAATTTTACATCGAGGCCTCATTTGGTTGGGGCTTAAAAACCTTCCAAATTTCTCCAAAAATGCTTTCATCAATATTTTATTTTTATTTCATATTATACACAAATTCAAATATTAAAATCAACTTTATTTTATATCCAACACAAATTTTAACGTTAAAAAATAATTTTATTTCACATCTTACACATACTTCAATAAAAAAATTAACTTTATTCTATATCTAATACAAATTTTAATAATAAAATAATTTTATTTCATAACATTATAGTAATTTTCTTTTTATATTTATCTAAAAAACTTAAACATCATCAAAATATATTCCAATTAAATGAGGCCTGAGGATCCCTAAAATGAAATTTATGATCTGAGAGGTCTAAATAGATGGTTTTCGTAATTATCATTGATTTAGCTATTAAATTGATGAAATTTTATATTTTCCCACATCTTCTCTTTGTTCTTTTCTCGCTCTCTCTGTCCCCCACCATCTCTCCCTTTATCTCCTCGATCTCCTCTCTCCCATTAAGTAATATTCTGAGAATTTAAGTTAAAAACTAAGAGAAATTGAAAAACCAAATTATATTGTATGACCTAAGATGAATAAGAGAAATCAAGATCCAAATTACCATTTTCTATGACCTAAGATGAAGTCTAAGAGAAAATGGGAGATCAAATTATAATTTTTATTTTACAAAATTCAGATAAAAAATTGGAGGACTCAATTATAATTTCTTAGGAGCTAAATCAGGTCTTGGAGAAATTGTAATTTTCATTGTAAGGTAGTAGGACTTATGGCCAATACTAAGAGAAATTAGGGAACTTAATTATGCCCTAAAACTAGATTGGGAAAAATTGGGATATCAAATTATAATTTTTATTGTAAGGAATTTGGGCCTAAAATCGTAAGAAAAAAATTATAATTTCTTAGAATCTAAGAACAATGGTAATTGTAATTTCATTGTAATGATTTAGGACTAAGGCCAATGCTAAGAGAAATCGGAAAAATAAACGGTAAATTTTTAGTACACAAGACTAACATTAAAAGGAATTGTAATTTCCACTGCAAGAAATTAGGACCTAGGCAAATACTAAGGAAATCGGGGACGAAATTCTATTTTCTTAGGACCTAAGATGAAGACTAAGAAAACTTTGGGGGCCAAATTACCATTTCAATTGTAAGAAATTATGACTTATGACTAAACTAAGAGAAATTTTTTCGGAATTATTATTTCAACTGTAAAGTATTAGGACCAAAGACTAGACTAAGAGAAATCAGAAGATCAATTTGTAGTTTTTTAGGACCTAAAATAAGATTAAGAAAAATAAGAAACTAAATTATAATTTCTGTTATAGAAAATTAGGATTTAAGACTAAGAAAAAATTAGGATTTTTCATTCGCTTCATTCTTTGGTTGACCTAATAATTTCATATTTTAATTTAAAAGATCAAATAAGGCAATAGTTTTTACTCCCTTATTCTCCCTTTGGCTTTATTTGGTTAGTGCCAAAAAATGTCAAATATTTTACTTCCTACACAAATTCTAATTTTAGAAATTAACTTTATTTCCCATCTAACATAATTCTCAATAATTAAATAATTTTATTTCACATAATAATATTGATATAATTTTTTTTTTCTTTCTATCTCAAAAAAATTTAAAACATTCAAAAAATGCACTCCAGCCTAACGGGAGAATTGATATATTCATATTTTAGTCTTTTAACTCCATATATCTGCTGTTGTTTAACATAGAATGCTTAGTCTGTAATTTAGCATAAATGCGTCCAGTACGAATTGGTTTACAGTTGCAATTCTGTTTTTCCTCATAGAAGTTAATTTTCCACATATTTCTTATACATAACTTTAGGTAATGCTATACAGTAACATCATATCTATTGTGCGAGTAGTTCTCAGTTGCCAGTGGAATGAATTATCATTTACGGAAATGATCAAATTCATAAGTCCAGTTTCTTATATAATGGGTTTTCGTTTTTCCTTCTTGAAATACCAGACAATCATGAACACTTGTTTTTGGAGGTGCACACATGCCATGCCACAGTTTGCTATAAGCAAACCACCGCACTAAGTACTGTTTTGTAATTTTTGCTTTCATTATCCAATCGGGTTAAGATTGATTATTAGTGATCAGACTTTAATTTCTAGCTGCATATTATCTGATTTTGCTCTTTCATCTCTTTGATTGTCTGACTTAGTTCTTCTACTGAAATATTTATTTTCTGAATTTCAAGGAAATATTTATTTTCTAAAACCCTTTTGTCTGCCAAAGATTACTGGCCATAAATTTTGAATAATAAAAATTTTCTTGTATTTACTACAAAAACTAACGGACTTGGAAGTGGTCTATACATGTATTTTTATATAAGAAATCCTCTATAAATGCATTTTATAGTAGGTCATTCCCTTGCACATTATGTTGCTGTAGAAGTACTGTTATTTGTGGTTCGTTTCAGTCAGCATTTTAAAGTGAGGCCTTTCTTAGAGAGTTTGTTTATGTAAAGATCAACGTTCTCATCGATATCATGTAAAGATGGTAGTATAACCATCCCCATATAATTGCCTCATTCATCAGTCTCATAACAATGAGCAATTCTTTTTATCGAAAAAAACTAGCGATTCTGCAGAACTGCTCTTCTGGAACTCATTTTAAGCTATATATGCTATTCAGCTATTGTACAGTTTTTACTCATTTATCAGTATGTTTTGAAATGTATTAGAAGTTTTGTTCTTTTTTGTTTCTAAAACTACAGACCAGATGAAGCAGAACTTTTTGAGAAGTCTGCAAAGAATACTTATCGGCAGTTCAGGGATAAAGCAGCTATTTCTAGATCAATGGCGGTAACTGTCCTCATTTGTTATTACTGAGTTGTGGGTGTAAAATATGTGCACAATGTCTATTAAAATGTTTCTTGCAATCAGGTGGATAAGATGGAAGAGATTGCTCAAGGTAGGGTATGGACCGGAAAAGATGCTTCATCTAGAGGCTTGGTTGATGCTATTGGTGGGTTCTCTCGGGCTGTTGCAATTGCAAAGCACAGGGCTAACATACCGCAAGACACACAGGTCAGTCCTGCTTCTTCTTTGAACAACTTGTAAATGGGTTGAAAGAAGGCTCAATGTGATTTTTCTTTATTCCATTGTTTTCCTTACTAGTTACATTCTGAGCAAGATGCAGTAACATGATGCATACAGGCAAAGTCTCCTTTCTATTTGCTGTTGATTCTTTGTTAGAAGTCTCAATTCTTGGTCAGGAAACTTATATTTGGTTTCTTTTTGTTTTAGGGTCCCATTTTTAATTTACTTAATTTCACTTTTAGTAATCAACTAAAAGTTCTATTTTTTACCGTTAAGAAAAATAGTTTTATTTTTTTTTAACAGTTAGACGTTGAAATCTTGTATATAAGAAGATCATGCATTTGCTTTGGTTCCATTTGCTTGATATATAATAATTACTGTTGACTGATTTTAGGTAGTCATTGGTCATGGAGCTTGTCAAAAGTTGTACTTTTTTTAATTTTGTTTTTTTGCACTTCCTAATTAAACCCACTAGCATTTTCTTCTAATCTATGACATCATTCATTTTTCCTCTCAAATGGATACTTGTTGTGTAGGATGCGACATCGCAATCAAGTTAGATTGGTTTGGATTGCGATTGTGTCACTGTAAACCAAAGGAATGAGCAAAAATGATGCTAGAGGACATACTCCCTTCCCACACAACATCATCATCAACAACAAATGATACAACAAATTTTGTCACTCTATTAGCGAGTTTATATACATGTGATACTCAGTAAGCTCTACTGTTCGGTTCATGATCGAACTAGTTAAACCAGTCATCGAATTGGTTGAACCAATAAATTAATATTTTTTAAAAAATTCATTAGAATAATATTGTCCGCCAAGAGTAGTATTTAATGTTTATAATAACAAACTTATTTGTTATATGATTTATTGTCATATTAAAAAAAAATTAATTTATTATGATTTAATATAATCTGATATGTAGAACGGTTTTAGCATCGAACCGAATCAGATGATACGCCAGTTCATTTTTAGACCAGGCGGCCCGATCTGATTTTCACGGCACTGCAAATAAGTTCATTATACGAGAAACTAGCATTGTTTTTAGATACTGACCTTCTAAATCTTCTCTTTGTATCTCAGGTTCGGTTAGTTGAGATGTCAAAGCCCTCACCTTCCCTTGTAGAAATTCTCAGTGGCATTGGAAGCTCCCTTTATGGCTTTGAGAGAACTATGAAGGAAATGCTGCAGGAGGTGGCCTCATCAGTTGCCATTCAAGCAAGGATGGATGGCATACTGTTTGAAAGGCTGGAGAATGCATCCAATGCTAACCCTATTTTCTCCCTGATTAAAGACTATTTCAGCTCACTCTAGTTCAGCCAAATTTCATATATAGAACTGCTGCTATAGAAAAATGCACAGGTTTACAACAAACTGACTAGGTGAAAAAAGAGAAAAATCGGATTTGTGCTGTATTGTTGTAGTTATTATAGCATATGGATAAATTCTTTTTTTTTTTTTTAATTATTAATAATTTATATTTATTTCACATCATATATATATATATATATAATTAAATATTAAAAATTAATTTTATTTTATATTGAATGTTTATTTTGATAGTTATGTAGGCCTTATTAGTTTTGGTGGTCATGCATGTCACCCAAAAAGAGGGCATTTCATTTGTTTAACTTTGAAAATTAGAATCATGTATGTAAAAGTAGACCAAATCGCCTAGCTAGATTGGTTTGTAGGTGAACTGATATGTCTAACAAGTTGGTTCGATGTCAAATTAGATTAAGGGGGCGTTTGGTTCGTTGTTATCTTGGTGTTATGTTATGTAATCTAAATATCATGACATCTAGATGTCATCTTTTGACTAATAATTTTATAATCTAATAGAAGACTATTTGTAGATGTCATTAAATCAAACAATTGCTTCCTCTAGATAATATAATATAACATCAAGATAACATTGAACCAAATGCCCCCTAAATAATAATAAATTTAATTTTTTGTGATATTTACTTTTTTTTTTTTTTTGGAGGCAATGAATTAATATAATAAACAAGTTTATTATATTTTTGGTATGTAATATTGTTTTTTAATTTTGTATGAAAACGGTTATGTTTATTTTTTAAAGTGATTATGGCATGAAAATTTTTTAGTCCTTGCGATTCAAAAAAAAAAAATTTAAAAAAAAAAATTTCAGCTGTGCCATCTAATCCTTGTCTGCGGGACTCAGCTAAGGTTTTTGAATTTAACGCTTAATTAATAATATATAAATTTATATTTTTAAAATTATAATATTAAATTTTTTAATTTTAATAAATCATTAAATAGTATTTTTTAAAAAAAAATTATTATTAAAATGTTTTTAAAAATATCATTATATTCTTCGATCTCTTTCTCCTCCTGATCTTCGAGCAAAAATGATGGCTGCGCGACCTGTCAGTGGCCCTGTGGCTGTCGATGGCTCGTAAGGTGTAATTATTCCTTAATTTTTTGAAAAGTTGTGAGCTGCCTCCCCAAGCATTGAGTGGCTCAATTTTTATGTAATCTTTTTTATTTGTTAAGAAAAATGTTGTGCATCTTTAACAATTAAAAATTAATTGTTTAATTATAAATTAAATTTTAAATTTATCAAATTATCATTAGAATTTAGTTTATTAAATAATTTAATAAATTAAAAACTTAACTTATATTGATTAATTTATTAATTAATTATTAGACAGTGTAACAGACTAGCAGGACTCTTTGCTGAGTCGCACATTTGGAAAGCTTGTCTCACTAAAGAGGTGATTTTTTATAATTTATATTAATTAATACTTAATTAGTTAATTAATGAATAGTTAATTTCTTTTTTCTTTATGAATAATTAGTTTCTGGTCCTATAATTTCATGCGACGAACGCCGCGGGACGATGTAGGAGTGAAGGAGAGGGAGGGAGACAGAGAGAGAGAGAGAGAGAGGGAGGGAGACGAAGGTACGAAGAGCGTTAAAGTTGTTCGACGAAGCGGCCAACGCGACGAGAGAGAGAGAGTCGAAGCTAAGAGTGAGAGACGATGTCGTACTTGTCGCTGGACGAGATCACGGCGGAGGAAATCTTGGCAACCGGCGTGCCGTCGACTGAGGCTGTTAGGCTCTTTCGCGAGCTGGGTTCAATTCTCGGAGAGCATGGGAGCTCCGGCCCCGCTGTTTGGAAAAGCATCTCGAAGCGCCTCCTGAACCCTAGTCTCCCGTTCTCCTTCCACCGGATGATGTACTACGGATGCTATAGAGACTTCGGTTCCGCTACCCCTCCAGCTTGGGTGCCCGACCTGTACTTGATCTCCCTCTCTCCATCCTTGTTGAAATATGCAACTTTTTTGATTCATTGTTAATTTTTGTTGTGGATAGGGAATGCGTCCTTCGAGAATTGTTTATTACTTTTCTAGCTTTTGCCTATGGAAATCTCGTTGCCTATTTTGTTTTGACTCAATTTCGTGATTAAGGTCGAGTCTTGGAGCTTCCTAGGGGTTAGGGCCCATTTCACATTTGGTGTTCAACCTTTTAAATTAGATTAGTATTCTTCCTGGAAATATAACAATTTCCATATTCGAAAAGTTCTAGGTTGATGTGTTGGCGATGGAGGCTTCCGACTGTTTACTGAGGTGTGAGGTGTTCAATGAGAAACTCAATCTTTTGGCGAACCTTTGAACTGGTCATGATTTCAAATTTCTACATGAAATTTCTGATGATGAAGTTTACCTAGGTTGGGGGGACCTGCAAGATAAGTTTTGGTACATGTGAAGCTTTCACTCGCTGTTAGGCATGATGACACTAGTTGATGCCTTTTCAATGTCATGGTTGAAGATGTTCTTGTGTAAATTGGCATTATTCTTTATGTTACTTATGTAGTGTCCCTCAGCATAGTAAGGTTCCTGAGTTTATACCAACAGGGACAAGGCTGCCTTGACAAACATTGGGCAGTTGCTGGAGAGAAGAGGACGTGACATTCTTGGTTCAAACTATGTGGACCCAATCTCAAGCTTTTCTGCTTTTCAGGAGTTTTCAGTCTCAAATCCTGAAGTATGTTTCTTTTGCTTTTTTTTTATTTTTAATATCAAGGATATGATTGAGTGAAGCTTGTTATGTAGACTCTTTCACGTATATTTGTAGGTCTATTGGAAATTGATCTTTGAGGAGATGTGCATATCATTCTTCAAACCCCCTTCACATATTGTGGGGGAGCATGCTTCTTATCCTGGAGGCCAATGGTTAACTGGGGCTTCCATAAATGCTGCTGCCAATTGCTTGTGTGTAAGTAACAAAAAAGGCCCGAATGACATTGTGCTTTTATGGAGAGATGAGGAAGATGATTATTTGCCAGTGCAAAGCATGACCTTGAAGAACCTACAAGTAGATATCTGGTTTGTAATGCTGACTTTGTATTCACATCACGTTATACATGAGGGTTTTTCATCTGAATACTTGGATAAAAAATTATATTTGTTAACTAAATAAGATGTTGAACGTAAATGGTCGTTCAGTGCTTGATAATTTATGTCAATGGTATGAGTATAATATGTGAGGTGTCTGATTTATAAATTCATGGAAGTTTCTTGGTTGAGCTTCTTATGCACCACACTGTTTCTTGGTGTTATAATGGACCCCTTTCTTTTTTTTGATGGGTATTATGGACCAGGTTGACTTTCCTAGAAAAGATTCCTTTATGTACATTTACTTATTTACATATTTAAATAGGCAGGATTTTTGCAGGGTTCTTCTGGTTGTAATTTGTTATTGTATTTGCATCATGCTTTATAGAAATTATTACTCCAAAGTTTAAAGCGTGTTACTTCTCATTTGCAAAATCAAGCACACCTCTTGGAGTATGCTAAGAACAAATTATGTGGTTCTGTTTTGATATAAAGATAATTGCTTAGTATCATCAATTCTATTTTTTCCCCAAAAGGTTTAGTATCTTGAGTTATAAAAGCTAGTCCTTAGTATTGGTCTACTTGGCAGAAATGGCATATTCGATGTTGGATTCTCCATTTATTGACTTTAAGCCTCTGTTTTGTTATACGTTTTGGCTGACTAGAGTAGTTTTTGGATTAGAGAGTCAAAGAAAGAAACTTATTTTAAGTAATGATGTGAAATAAAATTATTTTCATATGGCAATTTGTGTTGTATGTGAAATAAAATTAGTTCGTTGTATAAGATGGGAAATAAAATTGATTTTATATATTATAATTGGTGTTGATTGTGAAATAAATACAAATGATTAGTGGGGTGCTTGTAGGATCCAACCATTAGCAACCAGTGGCTAAGCATTCCACATTTTGACATCTTCCCAGGTTTATGTCCTGTTTGCGAGCATGGAAGTGCAGATTATAATGCATTGCTCACCTTCGCTCTAACCTGATAAACTATTTGTGTTCCCTGAGAAATATTGTGGGGTCTTTTTGGAATGCTGTAGGAAAGAAGATCTTAGGCACCACGTGTGATTCTAATCACCACAAAAAGATGAGTTGTTGGAAAGCACTTTGTAGTTTGCAATTGATAATTTTTAAACTGTTTTCTTTCATCCTTGTGTTAATTTCATGAAGCAAGGCAGATCATGGTTTACATAAAACTTTAGGAATGAAATCCTAGTACTTGAATATATGCCTATTTCAAATTTTGGCCATCTTCTAAAAGAAGTTTAATAAGATATGTTTTCAAGCACACTCAAATTTAACTCTCAAACTGAGCCATAATCGAACTTGCACTATCTTATGATATCTGAGCTGGTTGTATTTACAGTTATTTAATATCATAAAAATGAATCAATATCATTAATGGATCTTTTATAGCAAACTAGCTAGTATGGTGATGTTGAACTCCATCAAAATTGCTATGTGAACTATTTGTTACATTCATCACTGTGAAATGGCTTCTTTTATTCTTGCTAGCAAATGTTGATACATAATTTAGAATATTTTGTTAAGTAGAAGATTGGGTTCAAAAAATTGAACTCTTCCTTGTGTCTTGGTATATATTTTATTCTGTCGTATTCAACTAGGCAGGGATCTGACAAATCAGCCAGCCCACTTTCATAGATTTACTTTGTTGTGGTGGCCAGTTATTTTGCTATTATATTTGACAGGCGTGTTGCACATGCTCTTGATTCTATGGGACTAGCCGAAGGGTCTGCTGTTGCAATCTATATGCCTATGACAGTGCTTTCTGTTGTCACATACCTTGCCATTGTTCTAGCTGGATACATTGTGGTTTCTGTTGCAGATAGCTTTACACCTACAGAAATAACAACGAGGCTTAGAATCTCAAAGGCTCAGGCTGTTTTTACGCAGGTTTGCATGATTTAACAGTTGATCTTCATTTAACTTGTTTGGTATCTCTTTTTTTTTTTTTTTGATTGGACCTTTGTTACCTACGTTAGATGCTTCTAATGATTATGTTAAACCTCTCTATTTTGAGTAGTAACCTTTTATGTTGTATATTGTTGGCTGTAATTTTATGTATTTCTAAGTGTTTTTTTGTTATGTTTTAGTGCAACTACTTAACACCTTGATTTTGGTTACCAACTTAACTCTGTTTTTAGGATTTTATGATTCGTGGGAAAAAGGAACTTCCTTTATA
Source organism: Apostasia ramifera (assembly GCA_019297695.1). NCBI lineage: Eukaryota > Viridiplantae > Streptophyta > Magnoliopsida > Asparagales > Orchidaceae > Apostasia > Apostasia ramifera. The sequence goes on along the minus strand of JAEMOT010001564.1, from coordinate 82,489 downwards.
CAGGTATGATTCTCATGCTTTATTTACTAGATGTTGCTATATAGGAATGAATTTTGGGCTACTTAGTGGCTAAACATCCCTAAGATTAATGTAGTTGAGATGCTGGTGTTATTGTGGGCCACATTAGAACTGATTGCAAGGACTTGCAGAGGATAAGTGAAGTAGGAATTTTAAGGTGATTTGGTCATTTCCATCATTAACTTATATAGGCTCCTATACATTATGTTAATGGATCCAAGTTGCGACATAAAAGTGATGAAAAGGAAGCCGGAGATTGACTTTTAATATGGCCATTACACATGACCTTGACAAACTTGCACTTATGGATGGTGTTGCTTTACATAAAGCTTAATGGAGAGGACAAATTCATGTAGCGAACTACAACTAGTTTGACATTGAGATGAAGTCTTTGCTCTTGTTGTTTCTGCTAGACATGAGTTGCAAAAAATTCCTTCCAGGGTCAATTTTTAAGTTTTTCTTTTGTTACAGTAAGGTCATTGATGCTCAAGCTCCCTTAACAGTTGTAATTCCTGCAAGAGGCATGACCTTATCTAGGAGCTTGCGTAGTGGTGACATGTCTTGGCATGACTTCCTTGGGAGGGTAGACCATTGCAAGTATGGACTATTTTATTTGTGTTTTCATATTATTCTCTGCTTAAATTTTTCTGTATGCTTCTCATTTATACATGTTTTCAAGTTTTCATTTCCTTTTTAAATTTTCTTATTCAAGGGTTATTTTGTGGGAAAAAAAAAGTATGAAGTTGGTTGAAAGTAAGACTATTATGGCCTTGTTTGGTTCATGGTTCACAAAACTCAAACTAATATTTTAAATTTATCCTAAATTTCAATAATTTTATTTAACATATAACACAAACTTCAACATTAAAAATTAACTTTATTTCACATTCAACAAAAATCCAATATTAAATTAACTTTATTTCACATTTTATACAACAACAACAACAACAACCAAGCCTTAATCACATTTTATACACATCCTAATATTAATATATCTTTATTTCTCATCAAACTTATAAACTAATTTATTTTCTCTCTTTTGTCCAAAAATAACCCTATAATCAATAAGCCTTGTGTCAGTTTTGCATTAGCAGTTGGAAAGACTGAGAGGAGGAGGTAGAGCCACAAAGATAATCCAAGAGAGCTAATTATGGAGTTGCGTTAATGATATAGAGTCACAAAGAGAATCACAAATCTTGGCCACCAAGAAGTAGGGTTGTAAATGAATTAGTTATTTGGTGAACAACTCAATACTCAGTTCGGTAAAAGCTTCTTGTTCTGTTTGTCAATATTAACAAATAAGCTTAAACATGATTTTAAAAACTCGATTGTTAAATAAATAAAATTACTCTTACATTCGACATATTAGTAAAGCTGAAGTCTGGAAAGGTTTAAAGAAGATGAAGCATAAAAAAGCAATAGGACCAGATAACATTCCAATAGATGTTTGGAAGTGCTTAGAAGATGATGAAGTTTTTTGGCTCACTAGATTGTTTAATATGATTTTGAAGACTAAAAGGATGCCAAATAAATGAAGAAAGAGTATATTAGTACCTATTTATAAGAATAAAGGCGATGTACAAAATTATGCCAATTATAGAGGAATTAAATTAATGAGTCATATTTTAAAACTTTGGGATAGAGTGATCGAACAAAGGTTATGCCATAATACTGAGGTATCAGAGAATCAATTTGGTTTTTATGCTAAGTAGATCTACTATAGCAGTCATTCATTTATTAAGAAGTTTAATGGAGAAATTTAAGGAGAGAAAGGAAAATCTACATTTGGTTTTTATTGATTTGGAAAAAGTTTATGATAAAGTCCCAAGAGAAGTACTTTGGAAAGTTTTAGAAAAGTAAGAGATTTATACTGCTTATATTCAAGTTATTAAAGATATGTATAAAGGAGTTGTTACTTGTGTTCGGATACAAGGAAGTTTGACTAAGGATTTTTTTATTACAGTTGGATTGCACCATGGCTCGGCTTTAAGTCCGTATCTTTTTGTTTTGATTATGGAAGTTATGACTGGGCATATCCAAGATGAGGTGTCTTGGTGTATGCTCTTCGCAGATGATATTGTCTTTATTGAGAAAACTAAAGAGGGAGCTAAAGCGAAACTAGAGCTTTGGAGGAATACTCTAGAATTTAAAGATTTTCATCTCAATAGATCAAAAACTGAATATATGGAGTGCACATTTAGTCAAAAAAGAAATACTTATATTGGAGATGTGACAATTGGTGATCAAATTGTCAAGAAGAGTGAGCGCTTTAGATACCTTGGATCAATTATACAAAATGATGGTGAAATAGATAATGACGTTATTAGCACGATTCAAGCAGGATGGGTAAAATGGAGAAATGCTTCTGGTGTGTTGTGCGATAGAAAAATTCCATCCAGAATCAAGGGTAAATTTTATAAAACTGTAGTAAAATCAGCGATGATATATGGTGCTGGATGCTGGTCTGCAAAGAGGAAACATACAAATAAAATAAATGTTGCAGAAATGAGGATGCTAAGGTGGATGTGTGGATATACACGAAAGGATAGAATGAGAAATGAGTATATCCAAAAGAAAGTTGGTGTTGCACCAATTGAGGATAAACTTAGAGAAAGTCGGCTTAGATGATTTGGACATATAAATCGTAAGTCGATTGAAGCTCCAGATAGAAAAATTGAGTTATTAGATTTTGCCCATGTACAAAGAGGAATAAGGAGACCAAAAAAGACATGACAAAAAATTATAAAGAGTGATCTTAGTTATTTAGACTTAGATAAGAATTTGATAACTGATAGAGCACAATGAAAATAAAGGATTCATATAGCCGATCCCACCTAGTGTGATTAAGGCTTGGTGGTTGTTGTTGTTGTTGATTGTTAAATAAATAAGTCTGAATATAGTAGTATTCGGTTTGTTAATATTCGTGAACTGTTTATTGAATAATCTTTCTTTAAATTTTGATAATTAGATATTTTTCAAGTTCATTCTACTTGCTTTTGGAGTGAGTCATTGTCGAGTCTCAAGTCTCAAATAAAAAATGTGAAAGATTGTATTAGGCAATCAGCAATCAGTGTACAACTTATTAAATCATATACAATATGAATCTTTTAAAAAATTGCACTAAAGTTAGGACATTTCTTGAAAGTGACGTATTGTATTGTATGAATACCATGAGAAATATGCAAAGGCTGCTTCATCAGCTCTCAGGTGTAGTAATAAGTGAGCAAGGTTTCTACATCATATATTGGTACGGGTAAAGAAGTTAGTCTAAGATATTAGAACACAAATCACTAAGATTAGACTTGGAACTTGCAATATAAGCACTCTAATAGGCAAATTAATGGAGTTAGTAGATATTATAATTCATAAAAAGATTAATATTTTGTGCCTTTAGGAAAAATAATAGGTAGGGGAAAAAGTTAAAGAAACTGATAGCTTAAGTCTCAAACTTTAGTACTTTGTGAAGAATAAACTAGAAACGGAGTTGGTATAATTTTCGATAATAATTTGAAAGACCATAAGTGAAAGTCAACAGAAAATCAATAAAATAACTATTAATATTTAATATTATTAATGTGTAATCCCTCAAGTAAATTTGGATGCGTATATAAAGAAAAAATTTTAAAATAATTTAAAAGAATTAATACGAGAAATACTTAAGGAGAAAAGAATGTTTATCAAAGAAGATCTAAATAAATATGTTAATAATATTGCCGAGGAATTTAATAGATCCATAGTGGGTATGGTTTTGGGGAGACTAATGAAAAGAGTAAAATCATTTTAAAATTTTTGTTTGCTTATGATCTTGTAATTGCTAATATTTTATTCAAAAAAAGAGATAAGCATATTCACTTACAAGAGTCATCAAGGATGTAAATTGATTATTTTCGTATACGGAAATGATATTGTTTTGATTGTAAAAATTTTAAGGTAATTTTAAGTTAATATTTGACTACCAAACATTAATTAATGGCTTTAAATTTCAAGATAAAGAGTTAAAGAAGGGACAATATGCCGAAACTGCGCCCTCGTATTTGGTAGTAGAATCTAACTACATTTGCAAGTTGGCAAAAAATATGTTAGGAGAATCTAAAAGGAATACTCCAAAGAATAAAATATTTGGTGGTAGAAAGAAGATATACCAAAAAAGTTTAATGAAAATTTACTAAAAGGACTGATTTAAATATAAGAACAAAAAAAGATTAAGAGAAATATAAAGTAATTTAATAAGAGTTCAAGAAAGCAATTTATAAGAAGTTAGGCACTACGAAGGAAAAGGACATATATACAGGATTGTCAAGACAAGAGATATGAAAATAAAAGACTTCACTCAAGTAAAATACATTAAAGATGAAGATCAAAAAATATTTTTTAAGAAAAAACATATCCAGTAATGATGAGTAAGTTACTTTCAAAAATTTTTCAATGAAGGTTATGAAAATGCGATTGATTTTATTAAACTCAACATCCAAAAAGAAAATAAAAATTACTTTTACATCTAGTGTATCAACAACATTGAAGTTTAAAAATCTTTAAAGAAGATAAAGTATAGAAAAGTAATGCGATTGGATAACATCCAATAGATGTTTGAAAATGTATGAGCGATAAAGAGTTTCTCAGCTCATTATGTTGTTTAGTATGATTTTAAAGACTAAAATGATATCAAATGTATAGAAAAATGGTGCATTAATACGTATTTATAAGAATTAAGATAATTTACAAGATTATACTAATTATAGAGAAATTAAATTATTAAGTTATACTTTAAAACTTTGCAAGATTAAAATTTTAAGAGAGTAATTGAACATAAATTATATCGCGATACTAGGGTATTACAGAATTAGTTTATTTTTATGCTAGGTAAATCTACTATGGAGCTATTCATTTACTTAGAAATTTAATGGAGAAGTTTAAGAAGACAAAGGAATATGTGCTTTTAATTTTTATTGATTTAGAAAAAAATTATGGTAAATTCTCAAAGAAAGTAATTTAAAGAAGCGTAAAAAATAAAAGAATTTTTACTACTTATATTCAAGCTATTAAAGACATATATGAATGAGCTATTAATTGTGTTCAGATACAAGAGTGTTTGACTAAGAATTTTCTTATTACAATTGGATTATATTAAGACTCAGCTTTAAGCCTGTATCCCATTGCATTGGTTATGAAAGTCTTGACTCAATACATTTAAAATGAGGTGTCTTGCTTTGTGCTTTTCACAGATGATATGATATTATCTTTGTTGATAAAATTAGAGATGGTGCTAAGAAAAAACTCAGGTTATAAGAGAATACTTTGGACTCTAATGATTTTTATTTTCATAGGTAAAAGATTAAATATATAGAGTACACATTTAGTTAATAAAAAAAATATTTATATTAATGATATAATAATTAGTGATCATATTATTAAGAAGAGTAAGTGCCGTAGATATTTTAGATCAATTATATAAAATGATAGTGAAATTGATAGTGATGCCATTAGTAGAAGGAAGAAATATTTCTATTGTATTGTGTGATAAAAAGGTTGAAATTGATAGTGATGTCATTAGTAGAAGGAAGAAATATTTCTATTGTATTGTGTGATAAAAAAGTCTAACCTAAATTTAAGAGTAAAGTTTATAAAACAATCGAAGCATCAATGATGATATATGGTGTTAAATGCTGGTCTATAAAGAGAAAATATACAACTAAAGTAAGTATTATAGAAATGAGATGTTAAGGTGGATGAGTGGGTATAGAAAAAATAGCGTGAGGAATGAGTATATGTACAAAAAAGTTAGAGTAATATCAATTGAAAATAAACTCAGAGAGAATCGGCTTAAATGGTTTGAGTATATAAATCATAGGCTGTTTAAAGCTCCAATACGAAAAGTTAGATTATTAGATTTTACCTTTGTAAAAAGAGGAAGAGGGAGATTAAAAAATACATAAGAAGAAACCATAAGGAATGATCTTATATACTTGGAGCTAAATGAGGATTTATTAATTGATAAAGTGTAATGAAAACAAAGGATTCTTATAGCTGATCCCACCTAGTAGGATAAAGGCTTCATTGTTGTTGTTGCTGTATATTCTAATTGCATTTTGATTTGCCATATTATATTCAATATCGACTCAAACTTACAATTGAGTTGAGAAGTTGAATAAAATCTTGATTGGAATGTCTTCAATTCGAGTTCTAGTTGAGAGATTAAGTTTCGAGCTTTGATTTAATTTCTAGCTCTAAGAAGTCCATATGAATGTAGTGGTTTACAACTTGTAGGTCAGCTTGCCACCTTATTGTTAACACTAGATTTGACACACTTAATCTTAGGGGTGGCAAAACTGGTTGGCAAGTCAGGTTCGACCCGAACTCAAATCCAACTTAACCTCAACCTGAGCTTAACTCACTTATTAAATAGGTCAAGATTAATGTCCCGAAAATGACTCAATTGATAAACGGGTTCGGTAACCCTCCAACTCATCCCTTTTATAGAACAAATATTGATAAATAAATAACCCGAACCTAACCTCATTATGTCCAATTCTAACCTGACCCATTTAATAAGTGGGTCCAAGAAATAGCCTCAACCCCGACCCATTTATTAAATGGGTCAAAATCCATGACCCGAACCCGAACCGATTAATAAATGGGTCGGGTTGGGGGTCAACCCGACCCGTTTATAGAGTATTTTTTGATAAATGCCCAACCCGAACCCTACCCAACCCGATTATGCCCAACCCGAACCCGACCCGTTTAATAAATGGGTCAAAATTCATGATCCGTACCCCAAATTTGCGGGTCAGGTTCACGGGTCGGGTTATGTATTGCCACCCCTATTCATGACCCATACTTGGAACTCTCGAGTCTAGTTCGGTCGGGTCATATATTGTCATCCCAACTCAATCTTAGCCATTTATGTGCTATTTGAACTCATAGGCTAGGAAGGACTCACGATCAAATGGATGATAGATTGAAAAATTTTCCCATCAAGCGGATTTCTTTTATTCGAACATATTTCTATCCTTTGAACAATCTTCCGCCTGCTGGACATACTCTTGCCCACCATAATTTCTATCCACCGAACACATTTATATACATTAGATAGACTCCTCCTAGCAAATGTACTTCTACCAATCAAATGTACTTCTTTTCATTGGGTATACTCTTTCCCATCGGGCAACGTCCGCATGATATACTCCTATCCTTCAGATTGGCTTCTACCCATCAACATTTTACCAGACATACATTGGTTGGATGGACACAATTTTATTTGTCGGTCATGCTTGTACTCATCATACGAACTCTTACTCTCCGAGTAACATTCTGTTGTGCATTCTTCATTTTCCTGATTGTTGGTCATGCCATAGCTCGTAGGACGTATTCTCACTCTCCGGATGCGATCTTACCTTTCAAACGTTTCTGCTCGCTAAGCAGTTCCACATGGGGCTTAACTTGTGCTCATTGCTCATTTTTCATGTCAGCTATAACCATTCTGGTACAAAGGGCACACATGTTTCGAGAATCATTTTTCTACTAGACCTTGGAAGCTCCATCGACCAATGAATAGAGCCTAGTAGGCGGCATTAACCCATAAACAGCTAGTTGATAGTAACATAAAGTCATTCCACTCTAGCGTTTTGCAACTACAAATACCAAAACAAGTCGATATGCCAAGGGGCCATTTTTTAACTGGCATTTGATGGGGCTTTTGACACTTCTTTTAAACTAATTCGATGAGTCCATCTCCTTAAACTTGTACTCCTGTGACTTATTCCTTCCTCTAGATATCTTCATGTCCTTCTAATTTGGATTTGATGGGGCTTCTTCCACAACTTTCTTGAGAGAACTACCACTTCTTTTTTGAGCCTTTAAGCCACTACAACAATCCTATTACTCATTGCGGAGGATGTGATTTGCTAGTAGATATGAATAAAATTACTATTAAATAGGAGACCTATATCCCTCTTCTGGAGGACCTATATCCCTCTTCTAGAGGATATATTGTGCATGCTTATTGGATCTAGTTGATACTCTAATATTAACTATAGGAGTGGTTACCATCAGATTAGGAGCCTAAGGATGAGTGGAAAACTACTTTATGACTCAAGATATTTTTGTGTGGCTAGTTATGTTGTTTGGATTGTTAAATTCTCTAGTGTTTCCATGAGAATGATGACTCATATCTTACAATGATTGGAATATTTTTGGTGGTTTACTTTGATGTAGTATGTCCAAAAGGAAGTACTTAGATCACCGTCGCACTATCTTTGTTGTCCTTAAACAAGCCAAAATTTAGTTCAAACTAAAGAAGGTATAGCTTCTATATTCGACTATCCTTCATCTCAAATTCTATCTTATAGTATTTCAGTGGATCCAAAAAAAAGTAAGATCCATAAAAGATTGGCTTGATCCATTATCGATTACCAAAGTTCGTTGTTTCCACGTGTTATCCATCTTTTATAGGAGATTCATTAGACGATTTAGTGCTACTTCGGTTCACATCACTGATTGTTTGAATAAAGGAGAATTTAAGTAGGCCCCTTCTGCTCATTCCTTTATAGGAATTAAGTAGAAATTTACTCAAGCACCTATCCTGAGGCACCTCAATTTTAATATGATTTTTGAAGTAACTTGAGATGCCTTTAGGATAGAAATAGGTAGCATGTTAGACTATTTATTAATTGCCCGTATATACTAAATGGACCTTTGATCCTTGTATCATACCTTTATATGTTTTTTACTATTGACTTGATTAATGCACCATCAAACTCACGTAACACTGCTTCAACCTCGACTATGATAAATGGTTCGACTATTCGATCTCCGAATGGGATCGTCTGATTTAGTCTGTAACATTACTGAATAATCTTGTAATATTTACAAACTAAATAATATTAATTTTTTATAAGAAAATAATCAAATTACACTCTTAAATACCAATTATTGTAAGTAATAATATGCTCATTTCTTTTCTTGAATAAAGTAATAACAATTATGAAATCATGGGATAAGGAAAACTCTAAAATAGTTTCTCTCCTTATTAGTCTCTTCAAAATCATACCCTATTAAATTCCTCAGCAATACTTCTAACATATTTGTTTAGATTTTTTTTATAAATATTTTTTACTACTGAGCTATCCCTTATATTAATTCTTCTAAATCAATCCAAAATTTTTTCTTTATATTTGCATTCAAATCTACTTGAGGGACACACATTTACAATATTAATAACCGTTTCATTAATTATAATTTTTAGAGTCATAATTTTATTTTTATTACCGTCGACTTCTACTTAATGATCCTTCAAACTCTTGTTTAGAATTATACTCATTCCATTTCTAGTTTATTCTTACCGGTTTGCTCAAGTTTGAAACTTAAATTATTAATTTTTTGGCTTTTTCCCTCACCCATTTTATTTACTGAAGCCGCAAAATATTAATCTTCTATAAATGATAATATCTATCAACTCTATAAACTTGCCAGTCTGGGTACCTATTTTTCAAGTTTCTAGTGTAATTCTAATGATTGTATTCTAATGTAATAAACTAGCTTCTTTGTTGCAAATAATTTAAATTTATGATTCTCTTATTTTCTGAAACTGTAGTGGTAAGGAGTATTTGGCCAAGGAAAAAGAAATCGATTCCTTCAGCAATATTCTTTTCTCTTCTGGAACCACAGGTAGTGCTTATTGGCTCATAACAGCTGCAAGTATTTAAAAATATGGATGCATTGGATTATTAATATATTTATCTGCTAGTTTTCATCATTATTAATTGTATTCCTACTCTTCCTCCTTTGGTTTAATGTTCTGTTTTTACATTTTCTTGTTCTGATTGTCAGTTCTCATGAATCTTAAATGAAGTTGAAGCTCCAAATGTGTAGAAAAATAAAAAATGGCCAACTTTATGATCGAAAAACATCTCTAAGCTGAATGTCAAATAATTTTTTGCGGGAGCTGAGGGGCTTTGGTGCTGAAAATACACTTAATTCTCTTTCATCTTTAGGCTTCATGTTATAAAAACAATGAAAGATATAGACCCATCTTTCCTCTCCCAAAATACAAAACTAACATAGGACTGCCAGAATAAGTTATTTTTTTCCTATTTTTGGCTAAAAGGATCCTGAAAAGTACATGTTTCTCGTCTGCACTCATTGTGTCTTTTGATGTGATACACCATTTAATCATGCACGTTGTCATAAAAATTTTTAAGGGTGGTTTCCTATTAAGATTTCAACAACTTGAGCTATTGATAGAAGGATTACATGATTGTCCTATTAAACAACTTGAAATCCATATGAGAATTATGAGAAATTGCATAATTTGGTCAGCCCCTTCTAATGGCTGAGCATGACTGTTTCATTTTATGGTTAAAGGAATATTTTTTATGTTTGTAAAATATTATGATTTATCCTTTAAGAATTTACAGGTCCTTGTTGCTATTAATTGTCGACTTCCATACAGGGGAGCCCAAGGCTATTCCCTGGACCCATGCAACGCCTCTGAAAGCTGCTGCTGATGCTTGGTCTCATATGGACATTCATAGCAGAGATGTCGTTGCATGGCCTACTAATCTTGGTTGGATGATGGGGCCTTGGTTAGTTTATGCTACTTTGTTAAATGGTGCTTCAATGGCTTTATACAATGGTTCCCCTCTTGGATTTGGATTTGCAAAATTTGTGCAGGTATTTCTTTCAAATATTATCGTGTGTCAAATCAAATCTTATGCTTGTTGATTCCAATATATGGGACTTGAGAAATACTATTCCGTTACCCTAATGCTAGTGCTTCAAGTAACATTGCCCGTTTCAATTTTGAATAATCATTTCTATTCTTGTCTACTTTGTTTCTAGAGGTGTTTTTCCAACTTTTTTTGGAAGTTTTAAAAATTACTTTAGTAACAACTTTCTTGTCGACATTCTTTGACTATTAAATCTAATTTTGATAGATAAATTTTTCAATTTTTGGAATTCTAAAAATTACTATAGTAATAAAACATTTATTGAGATCTAGTGCACTCTTTCATCATGCTTTATTCCTTATCGTAAAGCACAAGTCTAATTCACTTGATCGTAGGAGCAATCCTTAGGCAAAAATTCTTCTCAAATCGTAATCCTCTATTTCCTCTGTTTCGATCCCATCTTGTTTTCGTCATCATCCATTCAATTATTTTCGAAGAATGTTGAGATTGTCCTTCCTGAAGCACACTTTGTTAATTTCGATGAAATGCAAGCCCACCTTCATTCAGAGCAGGAGGGTGGTTTCAAGAACCCAATGCTGCCTATTCAACTCAATTGTCGACCACAGTCACTAGCCTTAAACCTTTGTACCAAAAGAATTTATTTGGATTGGATTTATTATTGCTAAAATTCTGATGCAAATAATGTTTAAAAAACGCTTAAATTAAGTTTTGTAATTATGATGCAGAAACATATCAACCTACAACTGTAGAGGATACTCAAACCAAATAACAAAGTAAATTTACATCTTCAAGTTTTCGAAATTAGAAAACACAAAGAGGTTCGACTTGGCTTATAATTAAAACAAATTTTGCTATGTATGATTAAGAGGTTTTCTTGATTATGTTACCTATTTTTCACACCCAACTTATCAAAAATATAGGTGTGTTGAGAAATGATGAAATGAAAATTTTTAAAAAATATTAATTATTGGAAAATTATTTTGAATGTAAACGTACTTGGGCATGCGGATTGTTTAAGAGATAATGCCACTCTCTTTCTTTGTGGATGATATTGGGGGCTAGCACTCCTCAACTTTAGCTTTTAACCATACGACTAAGTAAATCTTGTTCATTTTTCGATTCGTCCAATGCTGAATCTCAGACTCTAGCACTAAGGTGGACGAGTTGTATTGTTATAACATCTGTGTATATATTAAATTTTTTGGAAGACTGTCAGTTATTGTGAGAATCTTAAAAGAATTCTCTCTCTCTCTCTTTCTTTCTTTCTCTCGCTTCCCCCCTCTTTTTTGAACTAGCTCAATACTAGAAACGCTCCAAATTATTAACTAATATCTGGTTTTGCAAACATAATCAGTTTTGAAAAAATTACAATAAAAACTGAACTTGAACTAATCCAGTAAGGAAATGGTTCATTGGGTCGTTACTGACAAAATTATTATTGGTGTTGTACCTAATCCAATTTGATAAGGAACTGGTTCAGTCCAGTTCTACTTCAGTAGGTAATGAGAACCAACCAAACTAGCTCATAGCCAATCTAGTCTGGTTAGCATTCCTTTTCTTTGCGACAAATAGTCTTGCTGATGTGTCGTAAATAAGAGCTGTTGTGTTGTACATAATGTAGGGGGAATTATTCGCAATTGTTTAAATGACATTTGGCACATTAGCCTTACTCTTTCACACCTTGTATAGAAAAAGCAAATAAATTTACTGCGTTGGCTGCACTTTGGAGGTATGCATGAAAGCTCCATGTCATGGATAGTATCAACACTTCATAAATTTCTTATAAGTTCTGTGAAATTGAAAATTCGCATATAGCCAGTTTGTTTCTGAGTTTGGGTGATAAGATAACCAGTTAGCTACCCAATGAAAGATACTTTAATAGCCTACATTGCAGGAAAGATTTTTTTATGTAGGATGGTATTGGAAAATTCACATTTGAAGTTGATCTTGATTTGATTGCAAGTATGAAGAAAACTGATTGCTAGCACCAGTGTAAAGAAGAAACTAAGCTAAGAATCAATCGCTTTAGTCAATTGTCAATATCAGTGAATCCACTATGGAAATTAAAGAAACTGTCTTTCTTTGAATGTTCAAAGGGTATGCATGGGCTCCTTTTGAAACTATAATGCTAATTTAAATTCATTTAAATCATTTGAAATAATATGTCTTAGCCATCCAATAAAACAACTTGTAGAAGTCCATGCAAATTTTTACTTGTAATTTTAACTTAATGGAAACAGAATATTTTACTATGGGCTGCAGCCAAGTTTTTTAACAGTACTTCTACATCACTCTGAACAGAATTTAGAAAATAAATTATTTACCTAAAATATTTATCATAAGTTTTCTCTGTCTCCTATACTAGCCCATTATCCATATGCAGTCATGTGTCAAAAGCATTAGAAAGATATGGATTGAATTTCATATTAGCTCTCATTGTAGTCTGTTCCTTTGCATTGAATTTCGTGTTTGCTAGTTAGTGGCTACTTAGTGCCGTTATTGCCAATTGATAATTTATTAGCCTTCCGATTCTGTATGATTTTGACATGTTTCTGGAACTAAGACAGCATCTATAGATGTCCACTTTTGTGTGATGGCTTTGTGATTTTCCTAGGATGCAAAAGTAACAATGCTTGGTGTCGTTCCCAGTATAGTTCGAGCTTGGAAAAATACAAATTGCACTGCTGACCTTGACTGGTCCACTATACGGTAAGTTCAATTGTTAGACATTGCTTTTCCAGTTCGTTAATTTGAACTTCAAGTACTTTTTTTTTTGAATTTTCAATATACCTAAGATGAACATCTTTTAGGGGAAACGTGAGAGAAGAATATACTGCAAATTTGCACTTTATGACCCTTGACTTTCACCATTGTTTATGAAAAATGCAGCTGCTTTGGTTCCACAGGCGAGGCATCTACTGTAGACGATTATCTATGGCTTATGGGAAGAGCTAATTACAAGCCGGTAATTGAGTATTGTGGCGGCACTGAAATTGGTGGTGCCTTTGTTACTGGATCGTTATTACAGCCTCAATCTTTAGCGGCATTCAGTACACCTGCAATGGGCTGCAATTTGTTGATCCTTGACAGTAATGGCATACCTCTTGTAAGAATATCATTTTGAACTTGCTGTGTTTTAGTTCTTATGTTTTGAAATATTTACCTTCTTAGTGGCGTCAACTATGTCTTTTTGCAGCCCAACAATGTGGTTGATGATATGCTTCAAAACTGGAAAATGAGCTGATCATGAAAATGGATATCCTTATGAATTTGTTGCATTACCAATATTGGTTGGCTTCAAGATGTGCCAAATAAAGTTCTTTCTTAGTTAACATGGTCATTTGCTAAATTCATTGTACTATGCCATTGCGTTAGTTGGGAATAGAAGAAGGGCTGTAGGCTACATGATTACAGAAAGGTTGAGTTTGGAGGTGTTTTGATGCTTCTCATTCTCATATTCCCATTAGTTGGGATAAAAAAGCAGGTGGCTAAATCACTTGACACTAGAATGATCAAACCAAATAGCTTGCCATGCAGATCTCCCACCATCATGTTACCAAAGAAAGATGGCACATGGTGACTATGCGTGAACTATTGGGCCCTAAACAAAATCACAATCAAAAATAGGTCTCCACTCCCACCTATTGGTGGTCTTCTTGACCAATTGAAATATGCTATTGTCTTCACCAAACTTGATCTCAAGTTAGGATACCTTCCTCAATTCCAAAATGGAAGTTAGGATATCTCCAAGTTTGTATTTGATAAGATGACATCAAAAAACTACAGGCAAGATAAGACAATAACTATACGGATGGTTGGTACTGTCATTTAGATTTTTTAATGCCCCAACAACTTCATGCTTCTTATGAATGGTATCATGAGGCCCTACATAGAGGAGCTTATCATAGTTTATTTGAATAATATTCCTATCTATGGCCAAGCATGAAAGGAACACTTCGAGCATGTGAAGGTGTTTCATGTCTTAGCAAAACACCAACTGCAACTCAACTTTAGGAAGTGTGATTTTGGAAAGAAAATCTACTTTACCTTGGTTTCAAAATCAATAACTGAGAAATAAGGATTGATCAAAATAAGATAAAAAATATATAATGAGTGGCCTTACCTAAGGAATGTCAACGCTATGAGCAGTTTTATTAGGGCATGCCAATATGTAAGAAAGGCCATCTAAAACTTATCTTCCTGCTTCTTTACATGATCTTGCAAAGGCAAACCAAAAGTTCACATGGGGAAAGAAACACGATGACACATTCATCTGCTAAATAGAAGGATAGTTGAAGCAACTTTTTTGCATTACCAAATCTACAAAAGCTATTTGAGATCGCCGCTGACGCATCGAGATATGTTATTGAGGCAATTATAGTGTGAGAAGAAGGCCTGTAGCATACTATTTTGAGACACTTAAAAGGGCACAGGTGATAGGAAGTTGCTAGCACTCCATTAAAAAATAAAATATTGGCATCATTACTAATTTGGAAAAGATGTTTACATTGACCACTAACCACTACTATTGACAACAAAAAACCACCAAGTTGAGCTAGCAGTTGTGATCAACTGTGATGGTAGAGAAAGGGTGAAATCAAGCATGCTAGAGTTATCCAAAAACCAGAAAAACACCAAGAATTTACGTGATTTGGAGCGAGTCTCCTATGTCCACATGTCATTGCTGGGGAAGATCCATTAAACAAGATAAAGGTGGTCTTCGGAGGTAAATACAATGAGTCAAAGGTGAATACAATGAGTCACAGAGGATTGTAGGAGTTTGCTTGAGGTCAGAAGGCCTGCCCAGCGTTCAAGGGAAAAAGAAAAAGAGAGTGACAGTAGAGGACCTTCAAACCAAAGAAAAGCCAACTTGAAAGTCAGAGAAGAAAAGATAAGGAAATCCTTATCCAAGCATTAGGGTGGCTCAAGTCTAAGGATTAAAGAAAAGCTAAGAAGATCCAAAGTCTAGCTTCATGCTTTGATAGACTCAATTTATAGCCATAGTGGGCTACTTCTGACCATGGATTCCCTATTATTGTGCTGAGGGGATGTTCACACATAATCCGAAGATCCTGGTGTGGCAGAGACAAGTGATCTTTCTTGGCGAGTGGGGGAGCATGCTCTATCGTACTATCTTGTGGCACTCCTGTAGTCCTTTGTAGCCCACGTACGCTAACACCACTTGTGGAAATATAATGCCACAGATTCACTTGGTTGTGGTCGAGTATGCTGTGTGAGTTAGCCAGTGGGGACTGGTTGAAGGTGATGCGTTGAGAGCAATTATTGTGCCCTAGCACCAGATGTCAGGCAAAGCAGTCTTTGGGCTAAGGAGACCATCGGGCTGTAGTGACGATCTTAAGTGTTAAGTATACCAGGGGAAATGTGAGAGACAACGTTGGGGTGAACTAGAGATGGAAAATGCCGAGAAGAACCTGAGACACACGGATCTTCCATTTTAAGAGTCGTTATCAAGCTATATGCATGAGATTAGTTTGAAGGCTTGGTTTGGCGAGGCCAAGTAGCTTAGGTCACAGGAAAAGTGTTGATCGTGCTAGATATTGTGGTTTTGTTTGACTGCCACATGGATTGCCAAAGCGAAGTGGGAATTCCATGTGTAAACAACCCTTATCCCAATTTATCGAAGCAATGTGCAATTAATGGGAGTCACATCTGACACGTGCTGTCTGAGAGAAAAATAATAATTGTATGAAATGGGGGATCGAGGAGTCGCTGTCATCGTTCTTCCTCCATCCATGCGTGCATGAGAAGATGGTTGTGACTTCCATCATTGTCGAGATGGAGGGCTCAACACGTCATTATTTTGCCGACACATTCGTAAGGCTGAGGGCAAAACGCTAGGCTAAGCCAGAGACATCTATGGTGGCGATAATGATGTGCTAAGTAGGCAAGTGTGGAGAAAATAAGTTCAAGGAGAAGCAGGACCTTTGGGAGAAACATCACGTGCTGGCAATGATTCTGCAGAGTGAGAAACATCATGTGCTGGCAATGAGAAACATCACGTGCTGGCAATGATTGTGAGGCATCTTCGATGGCAACCCCTCTAGCACAGTATGTCGCAACTCTCTTAAGGCTACTGCAGAGGCTTGGTTCTCCTTGATTTATTTCTATCTTTGAATTAATGAAGGTGGCATTGGAATTGGTTTTGAGCGCATTGCCTACGACCCATCAACAAGGTGACACTACAGAGCAAAGGGCATTGCCATCTAGCAAGTTGTCGCTCCCACCAAACAAGTCAACAAGGAATAACATTGTTTCGATGTCACCCTTATTCGAGGCCCGCAAGGAGAAGCAGGACCTTTGGGAGCTGAAAAAAGTGACGTGCCAAATCGCAGGCAGCGACATGCCCATGGCACTAATGTTTTCGAGATCATCGCAAGGATTTGGTAGATCACTTGGGGAACAGGTCGTGAAGACAGTTTCCCGTTCAAGTTAGGGGTAGTCCATTGGGCTCCAACAAGGCTAATCAAGGAATGAGGCTCCTCGACTTAGCTCCGAAGCTATCCTTAGACGAATTGTGGTGCTAAAGGATTGTTAGGATTGCGGTTTCCACTGTCAGGACCTTCCTTCAGGAGCATTTGGTCTCGTGGAGAAGCTCAAGGAAAGGGCCCTCATACTTAATGCTGTTGTGGAATGCCTTAAAGGGGAGGCTTGGGCTTGGTCAAACGAGCCCTAGGAATCTTTTAGCATGTAAAGATCGAAGTTAACTGAAGACCTCAAGGCCGTGCAGCATAAGATCTAGGAACTAGGGCATGCGAAGAAGGCAGTTTCACTTGCCTTTTCTATCCTATGACAGAAGAGATGAAAATGGTCTATATGCAAGATTCAACGGTGTTGGACATGGAGGCTTACATTATCGAGCTGTTGGTGGAGATGAAGGCCTTGTGGGCGTAGATTGTTGCCCAAGCAAATGTTGTCGGTCACCTGTCAAATTCCGTAGGGCCATCAGTGCAAGGTTGAAAGCCCTTTAAAACAAGAATGTGCTTTGAAGTGGAAGGAGACCCAAGTTTAAATTCTGGAGCTATTCCTCAGTGACAGCTCCTATGGCTAGATTCTCCTGATGGAGCATGAGGTCTTGAACTCCAATTGGCGATTTTAAGGGTATACCAGCATCACTGTTTCATCACCAATGCTAGAAGACTGCGCTAATGATCTGTTGTGAAGGATGGTATGCATCCATAAATCTCATCTGGACTATGTGTTGATGTTGTTGTTTCAAAATAGTTTGATTTTATACAAGGTAAATTTACTATAAAAGTTATTCATTTATTAAAAAGCTTTATGGAGATATTAAGGGAGAAAAGAAAATATGCATTTGGTTTTTATTGATTTAAAAAAAAATTATGATAAAATCCTAAGGGAAGTGCTCTAGAAACTTTTAGTAAAGAAAGAGGTTTACATTGCTTATATTCAAGTTATGAAAGATATAAAGGAGTTGTTACTTTTGCTTAGACGATTTAACTAAGGATTTTTCTATTACAGTTGAATTATACTAAACTCAACTTTAAGTCCATATTTTTTCTATTGGTTATGAAAGTTTTGACTGAACACATTCAAGATGAGATCTCTTAGTATTTGATTTTTATAAATGATATTTTACTTGTGAATAAGACTAAGTAGGAGGCTAAGGTGAAACTCAAGTTATGGAGAAATACTTTAAAGTTTAAAAATTTTTATCTTAGTAGATTAAAAACTAAATATATGGGGTACCCATTTAGTTAGAAAAGAAGCAGTCACATTGGCAATGTTACAATTGATGATTAAATTATCAAGAAGAGTAAGTATTTTAGATACATTAGATTATACAAAGTAATGGTGAAATAGATAATGATGTTATTAGTAAAATCTAAGCAGAATGGATAAAGTAGATAAATGCTTCTAGTGTGTTGTGTGATAAAAAAATTTCACTCATATTTAAAAGTAAATTTTATAGACTAATTGTAAAATCAACACTGTTATATGGTGTTAAATGCTAATTTACGAAGCATAAACACACAAATAAGATAAGTATTGCAGAAATGATAATGCTTGGTAGATGAGTGGATATAAGCGAAATGACAAGATGAAAAACGAATATATTTGCGAGAAAGTTAGAGTAGCCTCAATTGGGGATACGCTCAAAGTGAGTCGGCTTAGATGGTTTGGACATATAAATCGTAGGCCGATAGAAGCTCTAGTGAGGAAAGCTGAATTATTGGATCTAGCCCATATAGAAAGAGAAAAAGGTTCAAAAAAATATGGCAAATGACTATAAGGAATGATCTTATATAGTTAGAGCTAAATAAGAATTTGTTATTTGATAGAGTGCAATGGAAATAAAGAATTTATATAGCCAATCCTACTTAGTGGGGTAAAGGTTTGGTTGTTATTGTTTGTTGTTGTTGTAAACCCAAGTGCAATTTAGACACAATTTTGGCACTGATTGTTTACTAGTAACACTTACATTATGTGCCACAATGTCATGGAGTTTGACTCATCTAGTGCACATTGACAACAATTCATGCTCCTTCAATTGATAAAATGAATTTTAAGTCGAACTCTTAATTCGAATCTTTGACTTCTATTGCACTTCGGCTCTGTTTAAAAACAGTTTAAAATTTTGAGTTGTCTACTAGATAGTTTCAGCTTTATGCTACTTTAAGTGGTTTAAGCTGCTTTATTACTCAAATACAGCTTAAAGGGAAGTTTAGCATTTGGTAGTGTAAATGGACTGAGCAACTTGAACTTATTTTTATTTCAAAAAAAGTTGAACTTATTTTAAGCTGTTTCCAAATGCAACATCCATGATATCTTTTTTTTATTGAATAGTATATCCATAATATGTCTTGTGTAAGTACTGATTTTGAACTTTCTTACCCATATGCAGCCACCAAAAATACCAGCAGTCGGGGAACTTGCACTTGTTCCCACGATGCTTGGGGCATCGTCAACATTACTAAATGCTGCCCACTATGATGTCTACTTCAAAGGAATGCCAGTTTGGGAAGGGAAGGTAATTCATGCTGCTACAGAATCAATTAATATGCAGTTTCTTTTCTTTCGTCATAATGTGCCTTGTCTACCATTTCAATATTGCAGGTTCTCCGTAGGCATGGTGATGAGTTTGAGCGCACTGCTGATGGATACTACAGGGCACATGGCCGTACTGATGATACAATGAATCTTGGTGGAATTAAGGTCATTTTTTGCCAACTTGTTTAGCTTTAAAATTGACAAAAGTTAAACTCAATAGTACTAGTTCTTAAATTTTTCTTGTGTTTATGCTTAATTAAAATAAAATTATGGCTCCATTTGGGGAAACTAATTAGCATTTCAATATGATATTAATTTGTAATTAAGGTATCTTCTAGTCATATCAGATATTTAGTGTACCTTGCTGATCTAATTCCAGATTAGTTCCATTGAGATTGAGCGGATATGCAATGATGTTGATGAGGTGATTCTTGAGACTGCAGCAATTGGTGTGCCTCCATCAGGTGGTGGCCCTGAGCAGCTGTTCGTTGCAGTCGTCTTCAGAGATGATAAGAGTGCTTCAGATGAAAGCTTGAAGCATTTGAAATTGGCATTCAACTCTGCCTTGCAAAGGAAATTGAATCCTTTATTCAAAGTACTTTGTTGATTTTTCCATTTTTTTCTTTTGCTTGAAGCGATTTAATTTTGAACATTGAATGTAAGGCTTCTCTTTTTCTTATAATGTTCTGGTTTTTGCCAGGTTGCTTCAGTTGTCACTGTACCATCACTT
This sequence comes from Apostasia ramifera, assembly GCA_019297695.1. Classification (NCBI taxonomy): domain Eukaryota; kingdom Viridiplantae; phylum Streptophyta; class Magnoliopsida; order Asparagales; family Orchidaceae; genus Apostasia; species Apostasia ramifera. Next base: position 62,026 of record JAEMOT010001564.1, on the reverse strand, counting down.
CCGCGAACAGCTTCAAATAAAGTCATGAGAAGAGTTCTAAGAAAGCAGTTCTCCAAGCTTAATAGCATCTCAAATTTGTAATATTCTTCTGCGCTTCATGGCCTCCAATCTCTTGGATGCTGAAAGATCAACATGATTAAAATATGACGTTTTCATGATCATATGTATTCTGTTGTAATTAGTCGGCAAATTTTGTATATTTCATAAAATGTTTGTTTTAAATTGCTTTTTTATTTTTGATATATTCATAAAAGTTATATGTATGATGGTCATGGGTGCATATACTCTAACTTCTTGCATCATCTAATATGTACAAATGCAGAAATCACACACCTATATATGATGGCTGTAGAAGGATTTTTAAGGAATGGATCGAAATATCACATTCACGTCGCCAAGGACATTGAATGGCAGGTTGGTTGTGAACTTGAAAATTTAGGATTGGAATTGGTTTCATCTTTACTCATCTTTGCATCTTGGGAATAAATAGAATTTAAGGCGTTTGGTTCAATATTATCTTGATATTATGTTATGTTATCTAAATATCATGACATTTAGATATTACCTTTTCAGTGATAATTTTATAATTTTTTAAGAGATTATCTAACGATGTCGGTCAAACTAAACAGTTATTTTCTCTAAATAACATGACATAGTTTCAAGATAACATGAACCAAAGGCCCCTTAGTGTATTTATTGTCTTGAGGATCTCATGCAATTCTTGTTAATCCGTTACTCGTTTATCATAATAACTTAGATTTTGTTTGGCAAAAGACCAAAATAGATCCGAGTAAACATAATTTCCCCAGCCCATATACCCGCCTGCGGAAGTGAGGATTTGTGGTGTGTTCAGATCTACCCATGTCCAGCTGTTTGCTTAGGTTGTGGCGTTTGGTGTCTTTTTGCACTGATTTCTTCCCTTTCATTCTTGCATTTTCTTTTCTCTTGTAGTTTTTTTTACACACCCTTCAGCTCTTCTTCTTAGTGTTGTATGTCTGTCGATTTTTTCGTTTTTTTTCAGTCTAATCTAATGCTTTGCACAAATTTTTGCAGCATCTTCTCTTCTTTTCTTTGTGTTGATATTTTTGCAATGATCCGTCCTTTGCATATTTTTTAAATGAAAACTTGATACTCCAATGTGTGCAGTTGATTCGTGTAAAGAATCTTTTCATATTTGTGGTGATTAAATTGTTTTTGTGTAGCTTCTTATTATTCATTGGAGTAGGGGTTGTTTGCTATGAGATAAAAATTTTGGCCACAATATTATGTTGTTAGTATGATGAAACACTTCTTTTACTGTATTTTTTTTATTTGAACTGCTGCTGTGTCTGCATGTTTTCTTACTCAGCGCATTTACTTCCATTGGAAATATATATTTATTTATTTATTTCCTCCTACGTTCCACTTTATATTAAGATGTGTGTTTTTTTTTTTTTTTTGATAGCTACAAGCAAGGTTTTAAAAATCGGACCGGACCGGCTAGTTCAATCGGTCAAACCATGAACCGGTCAGCCAATCGGTCCGGTTTAATTTTATAACCAGATCTGCTTAAAACCGGTTAGAACCGGTCTAAACCGCGGTTCAACTGGTCAACCGGTGAACCGGTACGGTTGGATCAGTTGAGTTTATAATTAAAAAAAAAAAAACTTAAATTCTGGATGCCTAACTCAGCCTCCGTTCTGCGGCCTCTACTCGCGCGACAGCCACGAACTCGTGATTTCTCTTGCCTCGCACTTTCCTCTTCAGCCCCATCTTTTCGAAATGATTTAGTATTTTAGTATTTTAGTGATATGAAATGATGAAATGATTTAGTATTTTAATATTAATAAAGCATATATTTGTTCAGATTTTTTAATGTACTAAATATTATACTTAATTTGTGATTTATGAAGATTTTGTTGGGTTATTGTTATTTCGATTTGTTTGGAATTATTTTTTTAGGTTATTAACATAAGATATTATTTGTTAAATTTAATTATTAAATATTCATTTTATGTCTAATTATTGTATTGATGCGTGAATAATATACATTTTAATTATATTTATATTATATTTTATTATTTTTTTTAATTTTCACTTCATTCCGGTTCGATCCCGGTTTGATCCCGATTCGATCATTGAACCTTGAATCTTTCAGTCTACTGGTTTTAAAGTCGGTCCGGTTTTCAAAACCTTGGCTACAAAAGGTCTTTTTGATTTTCAATCTAGTAGATAAATATTGAAGTATCAATGAGGTGTTTGTTAACCTTCAAATGCAGTCTTATTGAATTATTGTTCAAAAGATTTTAGAAAGTTATTGTTCAATTTATTGCCTGTAACTTTTTTTTTGTAAAAATATTACCTATAACTTTTTTAGTTTATAATTTTTTTTAATTCTGCTTAAAAAAATTATGATGATAATGTAGTTTGAACTTAGGACCTCTTAGTTTTTAGATAAGTTCTTTTCTCATTGGATATAAGTATTTTGATTATTAGTTTTTGAGATATCTTAGATTAGGAATGAATTAATTTGTTAAATTAAACATATTTTTTAAAAATAAATTAAAATATATTGCTAATAGATTTTTATTGTTTTGTTATATTTATGTTTTGATTTATATTTTTGTAAAACTTGTCATTTATATTCTTAATTAAAAAATGCAAGGAGTTATTTAGGATTCAAGTCAAAAAAAATATGTCAGTTATTATTTTATTAATTTAAGATTTTAATAATTTTATTTCATAATTAATATAAATTTTAATATAAAAAATTAATTTTATTTTATATTTAATATAATTTTTAAAAATGTATTATAAAAAATATAAATTTAACATTAAAATTATTTTTTAATTTTAAAATAATATTATTTTCTATCAAATTTATATATTAATATTTTTTTTACTCATCAATAATATTACTACTAAATTAGCTTGTTAGATTTTTATTTTGATTTTAGGTTTTATTTTAAATTAAAGGAATTTAAGTGAATTTTTTAAAAATAGTAAGAATTTAAGTGAAATTTTTTGAAAAAATAAAAAACAAAGTATAATTGTAAATAAATTGTAGAAACCTATCTGTAATTTACCCCAAAAAAATTGTATAAGAGCATCTTTCTATCGCATGTAATGACACGCCGACACAACTGCCGCTCGGAAGAGCGCCAAAAACCCTAGCTCTGAAGGTATACCTTCGCCTTCTCCTCCCCAAACCCTAATTCTTCCCATATTTGCGTTTGTTTTCTGAATTCCTGTTCTGCTCTTGAGCCCTCGTTTACCATTTAGTTAATTTGTTTGTTTCGGCTTCGTCATAGATGGATAGCATCGACATCGAGATCAAGAAGGCACAGGAGGATCGGCGGAAGATGGAGAACGTGGCACCGCTGTCGTCGGTGACTTTCGACGCCGATCTTTACGATGGCAACCGATTCGAGGGCTACGAGCGCTCGATTGCCGTCAACGAGGACGAGGAAGAAGGCGATGGGGATGCGTCCGTCCTCGCCCGCCGCATGGCCTCCTACACGGGTCCAAAGTCGCTCCTTGACGTCCCGCGCGCCGATGGTGAGGACGATTCTGGATTCAAGAAGCCTTCACGCATCATCGACCGCGAGGATGACTACCGCCGGCGCCGCCTCAACCGGATTATCTCTCCTGAGAGAAATGACCCCTTTGCATCTGGGGAGGCGACTCCTGACGCGTCTGTTCGTACGTACGCCGATGTGATGAAAGAGCAAGCCCTTCAGCGCCAGAAGGAAGAGATGCTTAAAGCGGTTGCCAAGAAGCATGAGGAAGAGAAGAGCAATAAGGCTGCTGCGGCTGAGGCTCAGGCTCCTCCAGCTGCTGCCGCCCAGAAGAGAAGGAACAGATGGGATCAATCTCAGGAGGCTGACGGTGCTTCTGCTGTGAAAAAGTCGAAAACAAGCTCCGATTGGGATGCGCCGGATTCGACCCCAGGGATCGGGAGATGGGATGCGACCCCAACTCCAGGAAGAGTTGGAGATGCAACTCCATCAGTTTCTCGAAGAAACCGGTGGGATGAGACGCCGACCCCTGGGCGGCTTGCTGATTCTGATGCTACTCCAGCTGCGGCCACTCCTGGTGCGACCCCGGCGGGGATGACATGGGATGCAACGCCCAAGCTGGGTGGTCTTGCCACCCCAACTCCAAAGCGGCAAAGATCAAGGTGGGATGAGACTCCAGCTACCATGGGAAGTGCGACACCGCTTCCTGGCGCTGCAACCCCAGCTGCTGCCTTTACCCCTGGGGTCACTCCTATCGGTGGGGTTGATCTGGCAACTCCGACTCCTGGAGCTCTTAATCTCCGTGGTGCTATGACACCGGAGCAGTATAATCTCCTGAGATGGGAAAGAGACATCGAGGAGAGGAACAGACCATTGACTGATGAAGAGCTAGATGCCATGTTCCCTCAGGAGGGGTACAAGATACTCGAGCCGCCGGCTTCTTATGTTCCCATCAGGACTCCGGCAAGGAAACTTCTAGCCACTCCTACTCCTCTTGGTACGCCGCTCTACGCAATCCCTGAAGAGAATCGTGGGCAGCAGTTTGATGTTCCAAAGGAGGCACCTGGTGGATTGCCTTTCATGAAGCCAGAGGATTATCAGTACTTTGGGGCTCTCCTGAATGAGGAGGAGGAGGAGCAACTTTCTCCTGAGGAGCAGAAGGAGAGGAAGATTATGAAGCTGTTACTGAAGGTAAAGAATGGCACTCCACCACAGAGAAAAACGGCGCTGAGGCAGCTCACTGATAAGGCTCGGGAGTTTGGAGCAGGTCCGTTGTTTAACAAAATCCTTCCTTTGCTAATGCAACCGACTCTTGAAGACCAGGAGAGGCATCTGTTGGTTAAGGTTATTGATAGGGTGCTGTATAAGTTGGATGAACTGGTCCGTCCTTTTGTACATAAGATCCTTGTTGTTATAGAGCCTCTGTTGATTGATGAGGACTATTATGCGCGTGTTGAAGGAAGAGAGATCATTTCTAATCTGAGCAAAGCTGCTGGTTTAGCCACAATGATTGCAGCAATGAGGCCTGATATTGATAACATTGATGAGTATGTGAGGAATACTACTGCGAGGGCCTTTAGTGTGGTGGCTTCGGCATTGGGGATTCCCGCTCTTTTGCCCTTTCTGAAGGCTGTATGTCAGAGTAAAAAATCTTGGCAAGCTCGGCATACTGGTATTAAAATTGTGCAACAGATTGCAATTCTTATGGGTTGTGCGGTTCTTCCCCACCTGAGGTCTCTAGTTGAAATTATAGAACACGGTCTGGGGGATGAGAATCAGAAGGTCAGAACAATTACTGCACTGTCTCTTGCAGCATTGGCAGAGGCAGCTGCTCCTTATGGTATAGAGAGCTTCGATTCAGTTTTGAAACCTCTTTGGAAGGGCATTCGATCACACCGTGGAAAGGTGCTTGCTGCCTTCTTGAAGGCCATTGGCTTTATTATTCCCCTCATGGATGCACTGTATGCAAGTTACTACACAAAGGAAGTGATGGTCATTCTTATTCGCGAATTCCAGTCACCCGATGAAGAAATGAAGAAAATCGTGCTTAAAGTTGTTAAGCAGTGTGTGAGCACTGAAGGTGTAGAGGCTGAATACATACGGAATGACATTCTTCCTGAGTTTTTCAGAAATTTCTGGGTCAGGAGAATGGCTTTGGATCGCAGGAACTACAAACAGCTTGTGGAAACCACATTTGAGATAGCAAATAAGGTAGGTGTTACTGATATTGTAGGTAGAATAGTAGAAGATCTGAAAGATGAGAGTGAACCCTATCGGCGTATGGTGATGGAAACTATCGAAAAAGTGGTCTCTAACCTGGGGGCTTCAGATATTGATGCCCGGTTGGAAGAGCTTCTCATTGACGGTATTCTTTATGCCTTCCAAGAGCAGACCAGTGATGATGCTAATGTGATGCTCAATGGTTTTGGTGCCGTGGTGAATGCACTTGGGCAGAGAGTGAAGCCCTACCTTCCTCAGATATGTGGTACAATCAAATGGAGATTGAACAACAAGAGCGCGAAAGTTAGGCAGCAAGCAGCTGATCTAATATCACGGATTGCTGTTGTTATGAAACAATGTCATGAAGAGCAGCTGATGGGTCATCTGGGTGTTGTTCTGTATGAGTACCTCGGAGAAGAGTACCCTGAGGTCTTGGGTTCAATTTTAGGAGCTCTGAAAGCAATAGTTAATGTTATAGGTATGACCAAAATGACTCCTCCTATTAAAGACTTGCTCCCTCGGCTGACTCCTATTCTGAAGAACAGGCATGAAAAAGTCCAGGAGAACTGTATTGATCTTGTTGGTAGAATCGCTGATCGTGGTGCTGAGTTTGTCCCTGCCAGGGAATGGATGAGGATTTGCTTCGAACTTCTTGAGATGCTGAAGGCTCACAAGAAAGGAATTAGGAGAGCAACTGTGAACACCTTTGGCTACATTGCAAAAGCCATTGGTCCGCAGGATGTTTTGGCAACTTTATTAAACAACTTGAAAGTGCAGGAACGCCAAAATCGTGTCTGCACGACCGTGGCTATTGCTATTGTTGCAGAAACCTGCTCACCCTTCACTGTTCTTCCAGCTCTTATGAATGAGTATCGTGTGCCAGAACTGAATGTTCAGAATGGAGTGCTGAAATCTCTTTCATTTCTCTTTGAGTACATCGGAGAGATGGGAAAGGATTACATCTATGCTGTGACTCCATTGCTAGAAGATGCCCTAATGGATAGAGATCTTGTTCATAGACAGACTGCTGCTTCGGCTGTGAAGCACATGGCATTGGGTGTTGCTGGTTTGGGCTGTGAGGATGCTTTGGTCCATCTGCTGAACTATGTGTGGCCAAACATATTTGAGACTTCACCCCATGTTATAAATGCAGTAATGGAGGCCATTGAAGGGATGAGAGTTGCTTTGGGTGCTGCCGTTATTCTTAACTACTGCCTCCAGGGTTTGTTTCATCCGGCAAGGAAGGTCCGTGAGGTTTACTGGAAGATCTACAACTCTCTGTATATTGGATCTCAAGATGCACTTGTTGCTGCTTATCCATTGCTCGAGGATGAGAGCGCAAATATCTACAGCAGGCCTGAATTATCTATGTTTGTCTAGTGAACTAATGTCTAAGTAGGGGGATGTTTAATACTTGAAACAAATGTTAAGCATATGGTGCTATATATTCATAGGTATGTCCGTATAACTCAATATTAATTTTCTTTTGTTAATTATTTTACATTTGATTACTGATGCTAACTTGCAAAGTTGAGTTACAAAAATGAGAATCCTGAGATAAACACGTGATGGAATTAGAAAATGTAGTACTAAGCAATTATATTAGAGGGTTGCATGTACTGAAAATGAAGTTTCATGTTCTTTTAGGTGGTTCAGCATATAATACAGGAAGCTATAGATGTAGATGCTGTTGATGCAATTTTAAGGAAGATAATTTAAAGGGTAAATTGCACAGGGGCCCTGCGGTTAGAATGGCGCTGCAAATAGGTCTTATTTTTTGAAAAGCCTAGATTTGGGTTTTCGAATTTGTGTTTGCGCTGTCATTTGGTCCCTTAGTTTAAATATCACTTTTTTGGATGATCCAATTAGACAGTAACGGTCAAATTTGACTGTTAATCATATCTATATGGACCAAAATTCTCTTATAACTCCCTTGAAATTCTTTAAAATAATGTGGAGAATGAGTAAAAATCTGAGGATAAAATAGTGAAAAACCAACAAATTTCAGATGTGGGACCAGACGACAGCTCAAACACAAATTCGAGGACCCAAATCTGGGCTTTTCAAAACATGGGACTTATTTGCAGTGTCATTATAGGGCTCCTGTGCAATTTACCCTAATTTAAAATATAGGAGCATTTACATACCCACTTTTTAATTCTTCTTTAATTACATATTAAATCTCATATCTTTTTATTTTACAACTTAAATTTCTAAATCTTCTAAAAATGAAAACTAGTGGCACGCATGTATTCACAAATATATTTAGTATATTTGTTATGCATGTCATTGGTAATAAGCATATAAATAATCATAATTAACCAAAAAAATCTTTTCAAATATATTGTAAAAGGCCTAAATTTGTTGTTTTTAGAAGATTTGGGATTAAGTTGAAAAATAAAAGAATGAGTTTAATATGTATTGAAGAAGAATTGAGAGTATTTATGTAATTTTTTCTAAAATATAATGAAAGGAATAGAGAGATGAACATGTGGGATTAGAAGTAGGGTACAAATGGTTATATTAGAAGGTGGCATATTGTGGAACTGAAGTAGCATATTTATTTAGGTTTTAGGGTATGTAATACAGAAAGCTGTAGATGTAGTTCTAAGGAAGACATGTAAAACTGAAGGGTGCCTTATGGAGAACATTTGGTGGTGTAATAGTAACTTTTGGAAGCAATTAACATGCAACTAAACTCACATTACTGTTAGGCCTAAATTGTTTAGATTTTGACTTTTTATCAGTGATGATACCATATTTCTCGTTTGTGGATCATTTTTTCTTATTTGCTCCTATTTTTTTGAAACTTGTTCACTCCTATTTTTTGGGCATGATGGGCATGAAATTAACTAGGGCACAACCAAGTACAAATTTAATAGATATCTTGTATCTAATGGATTGCGATGGCCTTGTCTATGCTCGAAATTAATGTTGAACCTTTGGTGTGATCTACATGCATAGGTAAGTAAATGCAGCTGAACATAATTTTTCCTACTTCCAGCAAGAGAAATCTCATTTTTGTTAAAACTATTTTTATGTGACAAGATTAGAATGGTGTAGGCACAACCCGAGATGGGGTTGAATTGGTGTATTTTAAATATTAGAATGAAATCTTATAAAAAAAAAGTTCAATTTAAATACATCATCTTAATATGGAAGTGCTATACAGATAAATGAGAAAAATAAGATAGAAAGCATAAAGATGATAAAAGTGATATATGATATAGAAGAATGAAATAGAGTCAAGAATACTAAAGAAGATTTGTAGTGATTTGACAAGTCCTCTTGGCTACATTCACTTCCAAGTCAAACATCTTTTCTAATCAATGTTGGCCAAACTGTGTAACATTACTTCTCTCTGGTAGAAATCCTCAAGTCTTATTTGGTTGGGGGCTTAAAAAATTATCAAACTTCTCCGACCATACTTTCATTAATATTTATATTTATTTCATATTATATATAAATTTAAATATTAAACATCAATTTTATTTTATGTTTTACACAAATTTTAACATTAAGAAGTAATTTCATTTCACATCTTACACATTTTAATTAAAAAATCAACTTATTTCACATCCAATATAATCCTTAATAATAAAATAATTTTATTTTACTTATCAATATAAAAATAATTCTTATTCTCTGTCTTTATTTAAAAAAAAAAATTAAAACATTTACAAAATATGCTCCAACTAAACGAGAGCTTAGAACCCCTTTTTACAATATTTGTTTGGTTGGAATATATTTTTTTGGATGTTTTGATTGTTTTGGGGCTAGAGAAAGAAATAAATTTATTTTCATGTCATAATCTGAAATAAAATTATTTTATTATTGAGAATTGTGTTGGAAATGAAATAAAGTTTATTTTTTTATTGAAAAATGTGTAAGGTGTGAATAAAATTGAGATTTGTGTAGAATGTAAAATAAAATTATTTTTTTAATATTTAAATTTTTATATGATGTGAAATTTATAAAAAATATTAGTGGAGCTGTTTTTGTGTGGGTTTGAGGTCTTTCTGGCCCCAACTAAACAAAGGCACAATGTTTGCTGCTAGCACACTCTTGTTTACACCTTGGCCTTATTGAACCAATTCAACCTCGATGAAGGTGTTGTTATAAGATGAGCATTCAAAGGTGGAGAAAAGAGGATTGCTAAGCTTTTGAGAAATCTAAAAATGTTGAAGAATTTCAATTGTGAGAGCATTCTAGATTTTGTAACAGTATTTATAACTGGCATACACAATCAAACCACAATTCAAAACACTCATTTGTTGGTTGCTAAAGTTCAAATATTCAATTAGTTGTTAGGAAATATTAAACAAATTTGGGTCAAAAGATGTACTGTCTAGAGATTGTGATTACGATGTAAATAAGATGGTTATGATGTTTAATATGATTGTTAGAAAACATTAAACCCAATAGATGTAAGCGTTGCAACTACGTTGCCTTAGACATAAAAATGGTATAGGTATACTGTAATTCTCATTAAAAGTCATAGTGATGCTAATATTTAAGAAAAAACTCTTCTTAAGTCTTGTGTTATTAATCATAATTATGGTTATAAAGAAGGCATGATTATTATTGGAGACAACTTTATGGCAATCGTAGTTACTGTATGTAAAGAGTATGGCTCAAAGATCAATAGTTATGTAAGTTCTTAAATTGTGATTATGATATAATCATGTGTGTTGATATTTGTCATAATATTTAAGTTAGTTGGTGACAAATGAGTTATTGAGTTTAATGTAAGTTTTTGGTTTTATTACTAACTTGATGTTCTATACTATGGATCAAGTAAAGAAACTTGAATGTGAAACTATGCTTAATTTATGAAGTATTGGAGTAATCAAAAATGATAAACGAAGTTGACAACTAAATTTATTGTTTATTACTCTGGAGAGTTTTAGAAAAGAAAGGGATTTGCACTGCCTATATTCAAGTTATTAAAGATATATATAAAGGAGCCATTACTGTGTTCGGATACAAGGAAGTTTGACTAAGGAATTTTCTATTACAGTTAGATTACACCAAGGCTCGGTTTTAAGTCCGTATCTTTTTGCTTTGATTATGAAAGTCATGACTTGACATATCGAAAATGAGGTGCTTTGGTGTATGCTCTTCACAGATGATATTATCCTTGTTAAGAAAACTAAAGAGAGAGTCAAAGCGAAACTCGAGCATTTGAGGAATGCTTTAGAATTTAAAAATTTTATCTCAGTAGATCAAAAATTGAATATATAGAGTGCACATTTAGTCAAAAAAAATATTTATATTGGAGATGTGACAATTGGGGATCAAATTATCAAGAAAAGTGAGCACTTTAGATATCTTAGATCAATCATACAAAATGATGGTGAAATAGATAATGATGTTATTAGCAGAATTTAAGTAGGATGGGTAAAATGGAGAAATGCTTCTGGTGTGTTGTGCGATAGAAAAATCTCATCCAGAATTAAAGATAAATTCTATACAACTGTACTAAGATCAGCGATGATATATGGTGTTAAATGCTGGCCTGCAAATGGGAAACATATAAATAAAATAAATATTACAGAAATGAGGATGCTAAGGTGGATGTGTGGATATGCACGAAAGGATAGAATGAGAAATGAGTATATTCGAAAGAAAGTTGGTGTTGCATCAATTGTGGATAAACTTAAAGAAAGTCGACTTAGATGATTTGAACATATAAATCGTAGGTCGATTGAAGTTTCAGTTAGAAAAATTGAGTTATTAGATTTTGATCATGTACAAAGAGGAAGAGGGAGACCAAAGAATACATGACAAGAAAGTATAAAAAATGATCTTAGTTACTTAGACTTAGATAAGAATTTAGTAATTGATAGAGCACAATGGAAACAAAGGATTCATGTAGCCGACCCCACCTAGTGGGATTAAGGCTTGGTTGTTGTTGTACTTTTATTTAGTGAACTTGTTGTAAGATTGTTCTTAAAGTACTAGAAGATAATTTGGATCATGAGTTAAGCATTTAGGACTCTATTATAGGTTGGTTGAAACATATTTGAATTGTGTTAATTTGATTGAATTAATTAATACATGAGTTTGCAAGTTAATGTCTTTAATAAATCGGTCAATAAATCGGCCGATAGATCAAGTTGTTTGCTTGATCGATGAAAGAATTGATCAAAGTCATCTGAAATGTGACCTTTGAGTATCCAATGACTATTTATTCGAGCAATCAGTTATTCGATCAAATGCAATTCTAGGGTAGTTTTTACTAGCCACTGGAGATCTTTGGATTGTGATATTCGTTGTAGTTTAACATGCTTTCTCAATCAGTCAATTATATCGTTTCTTATCTTCAACAAAAGCTTCGATAAATAATGTTTCTTCTTGAGGTATCTCTTCTATTAACTTTTTCAAATCTTTCTAAAATTTTTTCTTTATGCTCATGTCCAAACCCACTTGAGGGGCATACACATTTATAATGTTAATAATCATTTTTTTATTATAATTTTTAAAGTCATAATTATATCACTATTTTTCTTGACTTTCACTGACTGATCCTTCAAGCTCTTACTCAAAATTATATTCACTACATTCTTATTTTTATTCTTACCAGAGTACCAAAGTTTAAAATCTAAGCCATCAATTTCTTTGTCTTTCTCTATAACTCATTTTTTTTGTAGGCATAAAATATTAATCTTTGTATGAATTATAATATCTACTAACTTCATTAACTTACGTATCAGGGTGCTTATATTCCAAGTTCCTAATCTAATCTTACTAGTTTGAGTTCTAATATATTAGACTAGCTTTTTTACTCGTATTCATCTATAATATGAGAATTCATGTTCACTTATCACTACACTTGGGGCGTCGATGCAGCAGCCCTTGCCCATTTCTTATTGTATTTAGGCAATACAGCGTGTCACTTCTAGGGAATGCCTTAATATGAAAATTCTTGTTCACTATCACTACACCCGGGGCGCTGATGCAGCGGTCCTTGCTCATTTCTCATTATATTCAAGCAATACAGCGTGTCGCTTCTAGAGAATGTTCACTTATCACTACACCCGGGGCGCTGATGCAACAGTCCTTACTCATTTCTCATTATACACTTCTCTCCACGTTTCTCATTTGGGACTTGGGACCCGGCAATGGCTCGTTTTTTGAGCCAATGCAGTAAAAAGCAAAAAAGTGATTTTTACTGCATTGACTCAAAAAAAAAAATTTTTTACTGCATTGACTCAAAAAAACAAACGCGCCGTTGCCGGATCCCAAGTCCCGGATGAGATACATGCCTCAAAGTTAAGTTTGTTAATAAGTCCAAATTGGGCTCATGAGACAGAGTGTATTACAAATTGATTTGGTGGTGTAAATTGGGCTCATGTACCTGCTGGCCTAGTTAATTGTATGGAGCTGAAATTAATTAATGTGAAATAACAGAGGAAAAGAAAGAAGGAAGTTTTAGATCAATCTTAATAATATAAGAAGCAATTAGCTGTTTACCGTGGCTCATGTTATTGTCATAGCACGTTACTGTAATGGAAGTGCTCTTTTTAGTCTTGATACTTTTTCCAGGTGTACAATTGCTCTTATCATATTTATTTTATTCAGCACCTCATTTTTTTTTCACTTTGAATTGTTTTTGTTTTGCGACGTGGTTAGAACATTGTATATCTTTTGCCCACAGTTTACTTTAATATTTTTATTCTTGCGACTTGCTGGATGGATTAATGTCCTGCCATTTAGCTTGCATGATAATAGGCTGCAATTCATGTGGCGTTTATGCTTTCATTCATTCTCCTCAGTTGATTTCTTAGTTGAGCATTCCAATTAGATTCAGTTCTTTTGATTTGCAGAACGTGCGCAGCTCCCATTTTCGGTGGGCGAGTTGCTCATCCAATCTCTATCTTTTGTTGCATTAAAGGAAGTTTTTATCATTTAATCAGCTGTCGAACTGTCTTTATTTTACTTGATTGATAGGAAGAAGAAACCTTTAGTAATCTGTTGATTTCCATTGTTGCAGCTGCTTCAGAGGCTTTCATGCTGAATGCTATGTGGTCGAAGTCATGGTGAAACTTGTGTAAGTACATGTTTCAGTTTACCTTTTGCTTAAAAATCATTGAACCTTGAAAACTGTTAGTCAATACTTTTATTAATGTTATATGTCTACTAGTAACTGTAGAAAGAACAGTAACCAGTCCAAGCGCCTATAAATTTCTTTAGCATTTTCTGTTGTGGTGTTCATTTTTTTTTTTTTGAGTTTTGTTCTTTTAAAGTTCTGACTGTTAATTCTCTTTGAACTCATTAGAACTAGTGATATTATTACACGATCCAATCTTTTGTATTTTTGATCTTGGGAGGTGCAAACATTTGCAGAAAGAATTTATGATGATTATCTGTAGAAACAAATAGATATTTTTGAATAAGTGTTGATTGCAGAAATGTGAATATATGAAGTGGAAGAAATAATTTCTTCATTTGGGAAGGGAGTGACATCTTGTTTTGTTAACGATCTGTCTACTGCTCAATATTGAATCAAAATTTTTCAATTCGATACAAGATTTGAATGAAGATAGTTCAATTTGATATCGATCTGAGCTAGGTTTGGCTTATTGATTATTGATTCAAACTCAATACAAGTAACTTTCGATTTAATTTTCAATTAATTTCTAATCTTTTAGTCAAAATTTTAGATATATATGATATATGTGTTTGTACATTCAATCATTTCAAACTCTGACCAATTATTTTTGTTCTGACGACTAAAGATGAAAAACAAAAAAGAAATTTGATTCAAAGTTAATATTTTTGACATCGTAGAAAATTTTAATGTATTCACTAGGTTTTTGCTTGAAAATAACATAGTTAAGCAAATTATATATGTGTGTGTCTGTGTGAGTGTGAATATTTTTTTATAATTTATTTTAGTTTGAGTTATTGAATTTTTTTTCAGTTTGATAATTGAATTTTATACTGGCTCAAAATTAGCTTGATAAGAACCCTAATCCATAGTAGAGGATCATTAGTCAGCTCATTTTGATTAAGTCATTCATTTAGATTCAATTTGTTGTCCCATTCAACTTTTAATCGACGATTTTTAATCTCAAGCAAAATTAATAGCTTTAATAACACATATCCATGATGGAGTATTGAAATTGGAAAAACTGTTTGAAGTACCCTTAATTTAGATTTTGAGTAAAATTTTTGTCATTATTTTTAGGGATAATTACCTACATGTCACATAATTTAGTTTTTATTTTCCTTCTATTGTATCAATCTTTGAAGTGTTTTTCTTTTTTTTTTTTTGATAATAAATCTTTGATGTGTTTAATTGCATTAGAAATAGACACAAATTGTCGATATTTATAAGTTTTAAAGTAATGTTCATATTGCCACCATGTTAAAACCTTACTCTTCCTATCATTTATATTCTCTACACTGAAATATTGTCACACTTCACATTTTTTCTCTTCACCCTTATTTTTCTTACTAGTTTTTTTGTGTCATTATTCCAACATTTGTTGTTATTTTTGGTGTAATAACACCATGAGTGATAGACTGAGATTGTATGGGAGTAATTTCAAGTAAAATACATTCATAATTATATAAGGAACTCATTGTTGAAAACTAAGGAGATACCATTGGAGTAAGTGATGTAGGGCAAAAGGAACTTGAGCTAGAAGATGAAAATCATGCATGCATTCATATCAAAGGAGTAATGTATTGAAGGACAATATCATGAAAGAGTATTATTAAGAGCTGCAAGACAATATCGTGTACATATATAATGTATTAGTCTACCCTGTTTGAGTTTTCACTCTCCAGAGAAAAACAACTAGTAGCAAGTCCTTCAACCTAAACAAAATAACCGCCCTCTTTTCTAACAAAAAAAAGTAGAGAAGAGTTGCTCCAACATGCTATCTACTCGACCGCAACATCAGTACTCAAATTAGAAAGTATAAATTCAGGGATTCACGAATATGAAACTATTGATTTAAACACAATAAATTTTTTCATAAGTCATAACTAAATAATGTGGAGTAAAAAGAAAATCAGATGAAAGAAAATTTCGAGGAAACTTTTCCTTCTATACTGTCATCGACTGCCCCTTCATCGTTCCGTTTATTGTCTTCTTTGCCTTCAACCAATCGAACAATACTAAAAAGCTCAATCTCCTGCTAACATAAGGTCTAACATTAGCCAACAAGATTGGTGACCACATTGCCAGAAGTGGGTGAACTCAATGGTGAAACCAAGGTGCATCTTTTTTTAGCCAAATGAATTGGTGCATGTCAGAAATGATTTGTGCAGTGTAGCATGGGGTACTTCTCAATTATAGTTTTGGTGCAAGCAGTAAGGTTCTGTTTGGCAATGAACTAAAAATCATGGCTAAAATTAGCCAGGGCCAAAATCTTAAATTTATTTTAAAAAAACTTAAAAAATTATTTTATATTTTATCTCACACAAATTTCAATATTAAACAATCACTTTATTTCACATCCAACACAATTCTCAATAAATCAATCAATTTTACTTCACATTCTACACAATTTTTAATATAACCAATTTATTTTATTTTACATCATACATATTTTTTAAAAATGACTAAAAATTTCAATCAAATTTTTTTTTTTTTTTCTTATTACCAAAGAGAGCTTAGTAGGAAATAGAGAGAGAAGGGGAAGGAAAAAGAGAAAAGTAGTACATATTAGTAATTAATTTAGTAAAAAAAAATCATTTAAAACTAATGATGGTCTCTTGACAAATAAAATTGATGAAAATTTTTCAAAAATACTTGTGTGAAATACTTAAGTTAATCATAAGGACTAATTTAAAAATATAGCCTCAAGTGCTTGAGTGATAATTCACATAAATTTTTTAAAATTTATACTTATGGCTTAGATTTAGGTAAATTGAGATGGGTATATCAGTATGATAGTTTTGAGGAATTTTTTATTCAAATATTTACATATTTATATAAAATATCTTGAATTTATGGTTATGGCTTAAATTTATGTAAACTGAAAGAGGCATATGAATATAGTAGTTAAAGGATAACTTTAATTAACATATTTATTTATTTAGTTTCTTATCTAATATCAATTTATCATCATCAAGATAAAAAGCCAAAAACACTTGGGTTGAGAAATTATTAATTTAAATTTTATCTCATTTGGAAAAGAAAATTTCAAATTAATTTAATTTAGACCTCCAAGTAAGACTCACTTCATCTATGGCCTTCCAAATGCTTGATATCTTAACCTTCTTCTTATCCCAAAAAAATTTAAAAAAAAAAAAAGGCTTGTCCTTATCCAATATCATCAAGATGAAAGTCCAAATCCTTTGATGTAGAAATTATGAAAAAACAATAAAAAATTTATATGAAAGATATCTTAACTATAAATATTTATGAATTTCACTGTCAAAATAAATT
The DNA here is from genome assembly GCA_019297695.1 of Apostasia ramifera. NCBI lineage: Eukaryota > Viridiplantae > Streptophyta > Magnoliopsida > Asparagales > Orchidaceae > Apostasia > Apostasia ramifera. Next base: position 44,902 of record JAEMOT010001564.1, on the reverse strand, counting down.
AATATTATATATATCATATCAAAATTTTATAAAAATATAATGTATATGATATTTTTAAAAAAAAAAAAAATTACTGATATATTTTCATAAATCTTATCCTAATATATATGATTCATAAGTTCATATATTATGAGACTATGTAAATTTTATGTATAGCTAATTTACGAAATAAACGTATTTGAAGATAGTGTTAAGGCTTTAAAATTTATGATTCAGTTTTCATTGGTTAAAATAATTTAGAACATAAGTTATAATACTTTGGATTATAGGTTATAATTTTTCAAGAATTGGAATATAATGCAAATTCATAAACATCGTATAAGATTTATAATTTTATAATAATTTAGTATGATATATATAATATTTTATTTTTAATGGTAAAATACATAATTTTTTATTGTTTTCAAAAATTATGTAAATTCTCAAAAATAATTAATTTAAATGTTATCTTATTCGAATACAAAATTTTCAAGTTTTAAGCAAGATTTCCGAATTTATAGTCTATCATGCAGTTGGCACTCCAAATTTTTTTTTGTCTTGAGCATGCTAGCTATTTGCATTTTGCAAAAAAAAATAATAATAATTTTAAAAAAAATTTATGATCTTTTCTAGAAAATATGTTCAATAGAAAAGTTTTAGAAAAGTACTTTTTAGAAAAAAAAAAAAAACAGCTGTAAGAAAAAACTAAAAAATAATTTTTAGAAAAGTGCTTTTGCATATTATAACTATTCAAGGATAAAAATACCCTCAAAATAATTATATTTTAATAATTATATCATAACTATTCATTATATAATAAATATATAATATATAAATAAGATTAAATAATTATATATTATTTTAATATATTTTAAAATAATAAGTATAAATTTTAAACTATTATTAATAATATAAAATTAATTTATAATTTAAATAATTTAAATTATTATATAAAATTACTTCATTAAATATATATTTTTAAAATTTATAAAGTATAAATATAATTATTATATTTAATAATATATAATAATATTTATCACATAAAAATATTATAAATAATAAAATATTAAATTATTTTATTTTTAATTTTATTATTTATTAATAAAATATATATAATAATAATAATAATTTTATTTATATATTTAATTTGATCAAAATTATAAACTTTTTAAACAGTACAGCAGTGTTTTGAAATAATTCATCTTTTAATAGCATCTTTTAACAACAGTTTGCTAAATTAATAAAACAATTTTATTTAATAATATATTTTAATACAATTATATAATATAATATTTTTTTATACAATACAGCAATGTCAGAGCCAAACTCTCTAAATTAATTGCTAACTCAATGCCTAAATTTCTCCCATTCACAAAGGCTAAGATTCTAGATTCTTTTGAGAATAATTTTATCCTCACACACTATGAAGTAAATTGTGGAATTAAAACATTGATTTTGAATTAAATTTTATTTTGGGAAATTACTTTTTTGGTCCAATATTTTTCTCTTACATTCATTCTAGAATCCTAGATCTGTATTATACCCAAGAAAATAAGTCTATCAAACAAACCTATAATTTTTTCAAAATATTTTAACATGAAAATCATGGCATTAAAATAAAAACAATCATTTTAAGGTTAATCACTCATCGAATTTGAGGTGTTACACATTTGATCTTTTAGTTGACCGAAATTTAATCTACAAAACTAGCAACTAGTCACCTGACTATAACTGTGATAACTCTTTAACTATTAATCAGAAATCATCCATCTTAACTATTAGTAAGTGTTGACGTATAAGTTTCCACCAATTAGCTAGGCGAAGTCAATAATTATTTCATCTGAAAACCTCGATGAGCATTAATATTGATATGCCACATAAGGGAAGCGTGTAGGAGAATGAGAAAATGCGGAGTGTGAAACGAATAGCGATCAAATCAGAGCATAATAAAGTGTATTAAAAATAAAAAATTAAATATAGCCTACTCCTTGCACCTAATAGGATGAAAGATTAATAGTTGTTATTATTATTGCATAATTATATCATTCTATCATGCATATCATGGTATTAAGTTTTGGGTAAAATTATCAGTTCAATTGTTTCATTTTGATCGATTTCCATCAAGACTGAGCGAAAACTCAACCATCTTTACAATTTTGATCAAAAATCTCAAATTTTGGCCCAAAATAATTAATTCCTTTTGAGCTTGTTCTTTTTCTAAGATTGTTCCCGACTTAGAAAATTCAATTCAACGAAGAAATTGAAAATTAAGTAAAGCCTAACTCGAAATCCTCTACGAGAACTAAGTAAAAATCATGTGCAAGGAATATTCCCTTCTCCTACACAACATCCTAATATATAACTATATTACTAGCAAGCTAGTAAATCATGTGGAACCTTAATTTTTTAGTTAAAACGTAAAATACATGACTAGTATTTATGTTAAAATTGTTAAAATTAAACCAGGTACTACCGAAATAGTTAAAATTGTCAAAACAGATACTTTCTGGCTACTGAAATTGTGTTTAAAGTCTGGATATATATATATATATACAATTTATTATATTGATATTTGGTGTCAAACCCAAAGACTAGAAATTTTCCAAGGCCTCCCCTCCATAGTTGAATTAAAAATTCAGATGCCTTTGATCAAAAAATAAATTACAAAAAAAAAAAAAAAATCGGCTGGCCAGCTAATTCTTTGTAGTCTTCTTTTTGGAATAATTATTCTCAGAGACGAACTCTACATTTCCACTCATCTATATATAAAGAATGCTGACCACCCATAGAATTAATTGAAAGATCATCATCAAAACATGGCTTCTTCTCCTTCTTCCTCCTCCTCGCCGGCAGCCGCGTTCCTGATCCTCCTGATCAGTCTGGTGGTCGTCGGCGAGAAGTGCCAGGCGGCGCATCCACTATTGCCAACGAACCACCGGAAGTTGCTGCAGTTCGGCGATTGCTGCCATCAATGCACCTGCTGTGAACCGTGCTGCTTAATCTGCAGCACGAATATTACAGAAACTATGGGGACTCTGCGCACGAATATTACAGAAACTATGGGGACGCCGAAGACGAACTCCATGCATGCGCATCCATGATGCATGCCGTCTACCGTCTGCCGTCTGCCGTCTGCGTGCAAGTCATTGTGTTTATGCATGCATGGATGATGGATGATGGATGATGGATGATGGATGATGGATGATGGATGATGGATGATGGATGATGGATGATGGATGATGGATGATGAATGATGGATGAACATCATCATGTAGTATTTGGATTAGCATAATAAACCCATCAATTTCTTCTCGTTGTATGACTGTATCAAGGGGACGTAAATTTATATATCTTAGATTAAAATAATAATAATAATAATTAAGTATGTATAAAAAATAAATAATTATCATAATTAGATTGATGAAAATTACTATATAATAGAACTTGTACATCAAATTTTATAAAATTGGATTGGTCAAAAAATAATGAAATTCTACCAAATAATAAAACAATTAATTAATGAAATGATGTATACACAAAGTCAACCACTATATTGTAGGGAAAATTATTCTCAGATTCCTCAAATTAACTTAATTAGAGGATTTTTTTTCAAATCTTTTTCATGCATAGGATGTTTTTAGATTTCAAATAGCTCCAATGGGTTTTTTAATTTATTTTTTTATGGCCCTTTAGAACAAAACTCATCCTAAATTAATTGTTGTTTTCTCGAGAAAAAATATGAAAAGATTGTTTGGTTCAATGCTATCTCAATGTTACATTATTATCTAAAAAAATAAACGAAGCGCCTCCTTAAAATACCTCATCCCTCGCACTTTTGCCAACCACCCTCTTTGGCCAGCTAGAGTTTCCGAGTTCCCTACCTAACGCGTGCAAAGCACACACGCAAGAGAGAGTTTTAGGCCTTGTTTAGTTGAAGTTTGAAAAACCACCAAACTCCTCCAAAAATAATTATATCAATATTTTATATTTATTTCACATTATATATAAATTTAAATATTAAAAATAAATTTTATTTCACATTTTATATTATTTTAATAAAAAAATCAATTTTATTTTAATCTAATATAATTCTCAATAATAAAATAATTTTTTTCATGTCATAATATTAAAATAATTTTCTTTCTTTTTCTATCTCAAAAAAAATTAAAATATCATTAAAACTTATTTCCACTACTAGTACAGGATAACTCTTTTACAGCGGTTAAAAATCGCCTTAAAATATTTGAAGCAATCGCCGCATATTCAAACGTCGTAGTAATCGATAACTTTTTACAGCGATTGTAAACCGTTGTAATAGCTTACTTTAGAAGGTGGTTGAATAAATTCAATTGTTGTGTAAAATGAGTTTAAAGTGAGGCTGAACGTTAGATGACAGTTAACTGGATCAACTGCCGCCAATCAACTGTCGTCTAAAGTTTCTCTTTTAACAGCAGTTTAACTGTTTCACCGCCTCAATGAAGGCATTGTAAAAAAATGTATACTGTTCTAGTGAATTAAATGAGATCTTAAGGGGTAAAATTGCTATGTGTGCTGAAATCAAATGGGTCTGTTCAAAAAGAAGAAAAAAATTTAAAGGGTTAGATAGACTCTTCTTTCACAAAATCAATGATCTTGATCTCATCAAAAAGATGTCTGTCGTTCAATGCTCTATATTTGAGGTCTGTTTATTTGTAAAATTAAATTTAACTTGAATAGAGATATTTTTATTTAAAATTGTAAATGATGTGAAATAGAGTTAGTTATTATGTTGGGATATGTGAGGAATGTGATTTTTTTTTTTTTTTGATATAAAGTTAATTATTATGTTGTGATATGTGAGGGATATGATATAAGTTAATTATTATTTAAGTAATGTGTGTAGGAGTGAAATAAAGTTAATTTTTAATATTAAATTTTATATATGATGTGATATATCAAATTAAAATTAAATCAGTTAATTTTTAACTTGAAAACAAATGGGCCTTGATGTTGGATTCAAGCCTCTCTTCAATGACAGCAGTAGAGTTCTTGTCACCATGTTTAACAATGATTCCTTTTTTAACAGATTTTTCTGAAGCAGAACAGTGCAAACTTGTTCTTTGTTAAGAAAAATCAATCCAAGTATAGAGCAAATACATGCAGCGCAAATACAAACTTAACAAGATTCATCTTAGAGTGGGGCCACATCGTCAGATATATGATGACAGGAGATTGTTCAAAAATCATTAATAGGACTACATCCTCGATCCAATATCGTAATTATTTTTACGAGTGATGTCTACTGGCCGAGGAGAGCTGAAAGTATTGCAGGGGATATCCAAAAAAAAAAAGAGGATCACTGAAGCAAAATACAGATAAGAGTAGCACAGAAATAAATCGATCGGCATCAGAAAAGAGGTAAATTTTTTGAGTTGTCTAAGTAAATAACATAATATGGTATAATCATCTTTTAGAGCAAAACCGTAAGGCTAATGATGAAAAACTCTGTAGTTAAGCGTACTTAAAGAGAAATAATACTGGAATAAACGACATCCTAGAAAATATTAAGTTATGTAATTCTCTAAAATCAAAGCAGACAATACTTTTACATTTAGATCACAGAATATTAAAGTTTATTTGACCAATATGAAAACCGTGTTCTCTATCTCACCCAAATTACTGAAATTACAAAAGGGGCTAATTACATGCAAGAAATTCAGAGTATGCTGATATAAATATTTGATAATCGAACATAAAAGTGTTTAATATGTGATTATCCCAAGAAAAAGTTGCAACCAGGAATAATACTACATACAGTGCAAAACAAAACTTTGATGATAATTAATAATTGAAGAGTCTATCATCATGATAATGAGGAAGCTATATATTGCGCTTGTAAATTTGTAACTGCATCTATGAATACAGATTTGCTATTGTCATCATTCATATACATGCTTTCTGATGCTTTAATGGTGGTATGAACCCTTCATGTTCAACATGGCATAGACTGTGGTGAACTGATAGCACAACATTACAAGCTCAATATCTACAGTTAGAGTTTCAGTAGCCCAACCAGGTTGAGGGTATCGGCTGGAACCTTGTTTTGGCACAGGCCAGCACCTCATAGAAGTCGACATGCGTAAAGCAATCGCGGAAGTCTGTGAACAGTTTCTCGAAAACTCGCCATAGAACTTTGTAAGACCTGGAGTACGGATATGGGAGGAAGGACTGCACAAACAGATTCATTCATTCTGGATGAAGAGCAGCAGAAGAATATGGTTCGGTAGAGAAATTCCTCGTTTGAAAGATCTCAATAATGTTCAAGATTGGATTCTTTGCCTTGTTCTAGTCTAAAATGAGCTCAAATTTCTTTTTTAATATTTATTTCATGTCCTACGTAAATTTCATATTAAAATAACTTTAATTCACATCTTGCACATATAACACATTTACTAATATATTTGCTCACTAGCCTAAAAAAACCACTTTAACTAAACAAGTACACATTGCATATAGCCAATTATGTAATGCGAGGCTCTAAAAATTGGGAGTTCCAAGGAAACTTGATATATTGAGAGACTTACACCATTAATATAGAAGAGAAGTAATTTTGGCTTTCTCAACATCACCATGTTTTATCTTTATTGTGACACCCTTTTATTTCAAAGGTTGTGGCAAACATAGTACTTCAACCTTTGATCTTAATATTTCGATGATTTGCAATGAAATGTAATTATAAGTTATTCCTAGAGACTTAATGTTGTGCACAAGATTTAAAATTGAAAAATACTTCTAAGTAATAGCAGAAATTGATTAACTTTCTGTAAAGGAAAAAACTTTACAGCCCATTGTCAATTATGGTTTTAAGCTTTAGTCAATTGGTTATCCATTGGGTTATAATTTAATCCACTGAATAATCTAATTGATTAAAGTTCAAAATCATAATTGATTAATTATAGCAAATATAAAAGCTCTGCAAAACAATTTAACAAAAAATTTTTAAAAAGCTTGATTATCTAAGTCTGATGGAATCTTCTAAAACTTTGATATATTTCACTCATGAAAAACTTTAACGCCATTGATTCTTTTTCTTATGAAACCATAATAAAAGGGCCTGGTTAGAACACAAGGCTTACATCTCCTTCTTCTGCAAGGCGTTTAAGCAGTGTAAAAGTGTGCTCATTCTCTTCCAAACTGTTAATTACTGCCAACCAGATCACTGAAGCAAGCTCATGAGCCTTCTCTCTTGACTTTCCACAGGCAAGGAACTGATCTGCATGGCCAGAACATAAAACCAGGTCAAGAGGAGCAACTATAATCGTCAATCTCAAAGCCATATTTTTTGGGCTTGGAAAGTTAGAAATCTCTGCAGCTAATTATTTGGATGAAAAGGTGCCTTCAGAATGAGGGAAAACACATATAGAATCAGCATTTTCTCTTGCATTACTGAAAATGTATCAGTTGTCCTCAAGATTTACTCCTCGAGATGAATCAGCAGCGGAGGAGGGAAAAGTCAGCACTCACTAGTGCAGTCATCATAACAGATAAATGGGTTGCTTTTGAAGGTGTGAAGGCTGTAGCAGAGAGAGCATTGGAGGTACAAAATTTGCAGCTCAAAGTCCATGGCAGTGCTTCAAATGGTTGGTGCACAAAGGCTAAACCAAGAGCAAGTCCCCAGCCTACCCGAGAATGATGCAAAACATATCCAACTCTTTGCTTTAATTCATGCTTGTAAAATCAGTTTTTTACCACGAATAATGAATAGTGCAGCTGATTATAATGCACATATAGCCACCTTAGGTGATTTTGTTTGGGAGAAGGGAATGCTTCTTCCCTCAAAGTTTTGTGCTATCATTGACTAAGAAAAATCCTGAAGTATTTTTGTACTTAGATATAAACACATTAAGAAATTGTTACTTTAAAAACAAAATCTAATTCAATAATATACTAACCAAGAAAGTCCAAAAAAGTAAAAAATGAAATAAACAAGCAGTTAAAAAAGCACCTAAATTACATAATGAAGTAAGCTGCCGTTTACCAAAATCAATTGAATAAACATATAATTGCACTAAGTTCAAAATCAAAAGAGTCAAAAACAAGTTTAGTACCTTCAAAAGCATACACCATATCTTATCCTAAAATGTTTGGCACAAAAAAAATGCTTACCAATCATAGTTCCATGAAGTATACTAGAAGGAGGCAGCATAGTTGAGAGCTCAAGCTGTTCTTTTAGAAACAAAAAAGCATGGCCTACAAGTTCATCAACTTCACCATCTAACGATATAATATTTTCACTAACATATAATGCCATGAACCTCCTACAGAAGAAAAGTAAATGTAAGTAAAAATACTTCTTTGGATCAAGAGTTTCAACCAATTAAAAAATAATAATAATAACAAGTTAATATTGGGTAAATAGCATTTAGTTCCCTCTTGTTTGCCTTTACATGCATAGAAGTTCTCTTGTTTCGAATTAAGTAGATTAGTCTAGTAGTTTGAGTAAAAGTACAGATTGGTCCTTTTTTTGATAAGAACTAATACATCTATAGCAAAAAATAGTAACTATTTTACAGCTTTTTTGGTAGTGACCATTGTTCTATTGCGCTTCTCATCTAATCCTGCTGTAAAGGTAACTATTTTCATAGGTTTTTTTGTTATAAATATAATATCTGTTACAAAAAAGGACCTATTTCTTCTTTTACTCACACTGGTGGATCAATCCACTTAATTCGAAAACTAAAGAGACCTATATGCACATAAGAGCAAACAAAAGGGAATGGTATTTACCCTTTACTATTTAATTTCCTAAAAACCACAAAAAGAATGCTACATCAAGTGACAAGATAATGCTAAAACTATTAAGTCAACAATACACATATAAAATAAGCAGCACGAGAGGGAAGTATATACTTGAGAAGAGTTCAGAAAGCTAATGTTCAAAAGCTAATACAACAAAGAAAACAACCAGGTTTGACCGTTGAATATTTCCACTGGAACAAGAAAACTTGATATGAAATTCAGGATTCTGTTTGAGTGGAGGAAATTGGAGCTGAAATTCAAGCAGCAATCTTTTGATAATGAAATTTCCATCACTGGTTTGAGAAATTGAATTCCCATTACAGCTCTTTCTGGCCACATCTCTCAAGCCAATGAATCTCTTTCAGAAGTTATCAACTCCAAATGGATTTCTAAAATTAGTTTAAAAACGAGTACTTTAAAATGTTGAACACATTAAGTTAAAAAAGAAATTTTGGATACCTAACAATGAAATTCAAAATCTAAACTGCCTTCTTCCATGTAAAAGCGAATACATGGATACCAGATAATTTATTTGCTATCCAAGAAGAAAATAGAAGTCTATTCCACAACCATGGATGAGAGAGTAGAATTTCATCCTTTTACATTAAGAAAAATTTATAGTAATAATCAAAACGGAATGCATTAAAAATGATTGAGGCTAGAGTTCAAGATTTAGGATTTAAGGCTTGACATCTAGGTTAGGTATTACTCTATAATACTCTAACTTTTGTGGAATATGAATAAAAAAATCAAACAAGATGATATTATATTGAGATATGCATATAAGAGAAAAATTCATGCCGATATCTACGTAAAAATTTCTGTTTATGAGTTTACACTGGTTTGGGGTTTACATAACACACCATATATTATACGTCTAATATATAACATACTCAAGCATCCATATTAAGAGATGAATTTTCTAGAGGAGCTTAGAACTCTCACCTCCTTGCTAAACCTCTAAAAATAGGTCCGGGCCAGCGTTTCCTGAGGATAGCGAAAGGCCAAGTACGGGCTATGGCCATTTGCCATAAGCATTCTCCACGAAAAAAGGCAGCCCATTGCTTACTAGCACATGCAATATGAACCCAATCACAAATAGGCACTCGGACAAATATTTCAATAAGGACATGATCCGGAAGCTTTCCGACCTCCATTTCTCCTGAAATAAAGATCACTAACTTGCATTATAACATTAAGGAAATGACCTGTCAGATTAAAGTCAACAAATTTGTATGTAACAACTTCACTGGCCCATTTACAAGATTATTTCATGAACAATATTTGTCGTGCACTTCATGACTCGTTCTGTATCTCATACTGTATACCTTGATTCCAAAAATTACCTATTTGATTCGACATATCAACTTTTTCCTATGTCTTTTAGATGGCATTTTCATCCTCATTGAACCTACGTTTTTTTAGCCTTCGAAACGAAAAAAGGTCTGACCACAGTTTGGGACTCCATCCTTCTCACAAGAGGCATGATCGACTTTGTACTGTCCATAAACAATTGCAAACTTCACTAGTTTTCCAGCAAAAATGAGGAAAGAACTATGAAAGAAAACAACCAAGGGGTGTTTATTTGTCCTTTGGATGGCCATTAGTGAACTTCTTCCTTTGGATTGCATATCTAGAAGAAACACAACCAGTGAAAGGGCAATGAAGAAGTAACTCATAGTGCCACAAATGCCAGTTAATACAAAACCTCCAACAAAATAAGTAAATAATGCCTCCAAAAAACCAAAAGCCTACCTTTCATGTTTCACAAAATAAACAGACCAAAAATGCAGATGAAAAACTGGAACCCAGTCAGGTAAAAATCTCAACTAAATCTTCTATCAAAAAAAAAATTCTCAACTAAATCATACATCATCTTTATTATGCACAACTTATTCTACCATGATGGTGCATCTTTTTAAATTTGAGAATTTATGGAGTGGGTAACAATATCTTTGTTGATCATTCACCAAAGTATTACAATATCCCTCATGACAACACGAACTACTACTTTAGAACCTTGGTTGTGATCAGAGGAATACACTATAATATATGAGAGCCATTTTCACGTTTTATATTGTTTTGAAAACACTTATGCGGGCAACAGCAAATGAAGAACTGCGATGCTTTCAATCTTAGAAATATATGAAGTGCATGGGGCTTCTACTAGTAAGAAGTCTAACCAGGGTTAATGTTAACATCCTGCACAGTAGAAAGGTTGTCATGATCTTTAGAATGAAGCAAGCTAAGTCTTTCTTTGACCTGATCTCATCAGTGTTGAATGTGTTAGAAATCATTTGAAATAATTCGATCATTGTTATTTTAATAATTATGAGTGATTACAACCCAAACTCCTTTTATGTTTATGACGTTCAACAAATCTGGTCCATTCATTTACAAATTTTGCGTACTTGACGATGAACTCTCTCTGTCTCATAATTGACACAAAATTATACTACAATTTGATGAATGCAGAGGTGGGAATAAGGAAAAAACCGTTACATGGACTCTAATTTCAAACTTATTCATCATCAAATCCAGGTACCTTTTGAAATTTGTTTGTTCAGAGATCCATAAGATTATAATAGAGATCATGGGTTTTAATAAAAAAATTTATATAAAAAAAATCTAGCAATCCAATTAATACTATTTCACAACAAAAACAAAAAACTTCTCCAAGAACTTTGCAACACATCGAGAATTGCTAGGACTTACAACTTAAGTTTTATGCAGAAGCCAGCATAACCCCAGATGAACATCAAGAGAACATATGGGTTCATAAAACCTCAGCCCTGAATTGTAACTTCAGGTCAGAACAAACAAATCCACTCTTTACCATTTCTCTTAACACTTTGAAGTAAATCACTCAGACGAGAGAAGAAAAACAGCAACCCAAATTAAAAAAACCAAGCTCTGTTCGAACAAGCAAGAAAAGGGAAAAAAAAATTCAATTGGCACGAGCATATCCATCAAGTACGTGATCAAATCAAAAAGAGCCAAAAACCTATCGTTCAGCTCTGAAAATCAAACAAATAACTACCACCAGGAATCAAATTACCTTTGCTTCAAACAATCGAATAGAATCCTTATCAAAATGGAACCTCTAATCTGTAAAAGGACATGCTACGGGAATAAAAGACTAACAAAAAGAAAATGGAATATGTATGGGGACATGAACCAGGTACAGAGCGAAATTGAGGTCAAAAGTTGAAAACGATAAACGGGGAGAATCAGAAAAGCAAATATACCTGATGGGGACTGAGGGAGGAAAGAGAGCTCCTTCCGACTGACTGAGCGCGCTCGCGCGCGAGAGAGAGAGAGAATTGGGCGGGAAGGCCGATGGAAATTGGGAATAGTTGTGGTAATTCTGAGGTAGACCAAAAATGTACCCGCAGATTTTTTTCTATGCGTTAATCAACCCAAGTGTACAGTAGCTATCCACGTGTCACAAGATTAGGGCAGAACTTGACTTATGATCAACTAATGAAAAAATTATTTGTCTATTCTATACAATGCATAGTCAACAAAAATGGGTCTCTTTGGGTAAGCCTAGCATTCGAGAGCATTCGCTCTTTACCATATGATTTTATCGTCATTCAGCACTCGATTATATAATTTTTCGTCAATCGTCCTCTTATAGTACTCCCCACCACTTACAGTCTACCATCATACCCCCTGTTGATCTTGTTGAATCTTATAACTCGATTTTTTATATTATAATTTGAGGTCCTAATATTTCATTGATTTGATTTTTCTAAAAATTTAATTTTACCGTTGTTTCAATCAGGAGTCCTACCAACAAGGCATTTGAAAATGACATAAATAAAATTATATGTATAAGTTGTATAAAATTTTAAGTCACTTCATCTGTGAAGCGATGAATGTGTGAAGCTTGGACGAATGATAATTTATAAGGTGGATGATCAAATGCATTGGAGAAATCAACGATATATAGAATGATCAAAATCTAATAGAAGATTCGGCAACCCAATGAAACTGCTAAATAACGAACCATCCATGTGGCAAATGAACGGACCAAATAAAGACTATTAGACTGATGATCGAACATTAAATAAAACTTTTGATGGGTCGAAGCATTCGATTTTGTCGTTTAATGAACCATAATAACCCAGCTATTTTTGTTACTTCATTTGTTATATAGATTTCTCTATAAACATTTTCATGTTCACGTTAATTTTCATCTAAAAAATTAGGCTTTGAGAGTATTAAAACGTGATCTCTTATAATTTTCTTTTGGAGATACTTTAAAGATAGTAAAACTTTTCTTATTTTCGTAGTTTTTTCTTAGATTTTTACGGAATTCTTAGTGTTTTTCAAGTTTGTCATTTTTACGTTACTTGTATAAGGTTTTCTCATTTTATTTTGATTTTTGCTTCGAATTCATGTTTTCACATTATATTGTAAAAAAATTATTATAAAATATTATATTATCGATGACATGCACTTCTCAATATAAGCGAGTTACAAAATCTAAACGGCCTTTTAAGTTTTTAGATTTGTCTGCAAAAAAGTAGTTCGGATGTACCTGGCTTTATCCCCTAACAAAAATTGCTATTTTTTATATAAAAAATATTTTTATTTGTTATTTTCACACCATGTTGATTGTTGACTTTGTATATTTTAATAGTCTCTTAATTATAATTTATTTTATTTTAGACTAATTTGAGCCGTAATTCTGTTAAATTGACAAACCCCTAACGTAGACCATATTAATAAAAATAAATAAATAAATAAATAACATTAGGAAATTAACAAACAAAACGTATTACGTAACATTATTTAATTATATGATATAACATGTAAAATTATTGTTATATAAAAATAAATGTAGAATAAAAACAATAGAAATTGAAAAGACGATTATTCTATCAGCCAGATTGATCCAACGGCTGAGAACGTCTTATGTGAACCGGTGGTCGACCGGGCGGTTTGGTCTGAGTTACCAAACCGGCTTGGACCGGTGATCTGGCCGAATTTCAAGCTTACCCTAGACCATCCCACCCTTCTAAAACCACGTTCGCTTTTAGGCTCGCGCTATATCTCTCTCTCTCCTCTCTCCGAAGACGCGGTAGGCTACGGGGACGCAAGCTGCCGTTGAATCCGAGGCGTGATCTCGGATTCAGCAGCCCAGCGATTCAACTACCTCAAGCGATCGGCTCCTCTTCGATCTGATTCGAAGGTTTTTTGATCTTCCCCATCTCTTGCACTTGATTTAGTAGATAGGGCTCTTATCTGGGGTTTACGATGCTTGTGATTTGCTCGGAATTTGAAGAGCCGGGATAGATCCCTGAGCTCCTTTCAGTGTAAGATTTATTTCTCCTTTCCTTTCTAACATCGTTTTGCAGTTTTTGATTTTGGGCCAATCTTTTGTCTTTTTGCATCTTAGATGAAGGTCTTCCTATTACGTTATTATCTTAATACTCGATTTCTTGACTGAAGTTTCCATCGTGGAAGATTTTTAAGTTGGGCGCAAAAGCGTCCAGAGGAAGCTGTTCGGCCATTTTAATAGGTTATTTTATATGAATGTTAGAAAGTAACATCTTAAGAATGATTACGAGGATATTATACTACTGGTGTAAAGATTCTTTTTTTTTTTTTGCTTTATTATTATCAGTTCCCACTAAACATGGAGCAGCTTCTTAACCCCACTACGATGGGAGTTTTTTATGGGGATTCTGTTTAGCAGTTTAATAACTTTAACCCAATGTAAGAATATAAAAATAAGAGAGGCGAGAGATAGCCTGGGGGTAGGAAATAGTTGGGTTTGTTGGTGTAGGATAAATGTAGTAGGTTAGTTAACTTGGGGTAACTTATGTTACTCTATGTTTACCCTCAAACCAAACAGGTAGTTTTTTTATTTGATGATTGGTTCAAAGATTTCTAAATATATTAGCATGTTTTGGATTACAAGCCAGATTGTAGAATACTAACAGAAAAATGGAATCACCAATTAGAAGCTTGATTTGCATGTTTAGGTAGTATGCAACTTAAAGAATTCTAAAGTTGTATGATATTAATTCTAAGAGCCTGTTTGCATTTGGCAAAAAAGCCAAATGCCATTGCCAAATTCGCCATACAATTTAAAAATATATTACATAATAAAAATATTTTTTTATCTTATTCTACACAAATTCTAATATAAAAAGAATTCACTTTATATTATATACTACTTAATTCTCAAAACATCAATTAAATTTATTTCACTTCCTACATAATTTTTAATGTAAGTAAATTATTTTATTTCCAACCTTACATGTATTTTCAAAAAGCCAAAAAAAATTCAAAAAAGTTTTTTTTACCACAAGCCAGTCCCTAAAAGCAGGAAACCTGGCCCATGATAATGCAGCTGCTTATGGTGCTTGATGTATGGATTTTTTTTTCCCGTTCTATCTCATCCTAAATTTTGCTCCAATATCTGGTGGATGGATTAGAGGTAGCTTGAACTAAGAAAGTTATATCTTTTTAGCGCCATAGCGTTTTGTTCTTTTATTATGTATCATCAGTGTGTTTAACATGCTTTTCATACAGCTACATCGCTTCCAGAATATCAGGAACTGACTGATCTATATGGAGTATGTTCGATGATATGCTGTTCTGAACTATTTTCTTTTATGCTGTCATTGTGAAGTCAACTGCTACCTGAGGGATTGGTGTGAATTTATACTAAGGAAGATGATGAGATCTTGTTTCTTTTTAACTATTTTATTGCATCTAAACTAGCAGTGGTTAGCTACATGAATTTCTTCTTGTTTAGCTCTATTTAAAATAATGCTCTCTTCCTCATTCAGTTTTGATATCAATGTCAATACAGTGATGTTCGATATTTACTTAATTACCTCAGGAATTTAATGGCGTACTCTTTCGCACTTTCTTGCATAGTATTCCTTTATTTCCATGTTGGACTTCCAAAGTTGTTTTGGTAAAGCTTGGGCTTGGGCTCTCCTAGACTAGGTTTGATTCTATGTGGATTTGAGCCCCGTATTTGCTTTGACAAGCTTGCCTTCATTTGCAAGGCCATTAGGCCATCTAATTAACTATGCCTAAGTGATTTTCTTGCTCGATAAATATTTAGTGAGGAATGACCTTACTTACTTGGAGCTAATTGAGGTAATATTTGATAGAGTGCAATGGAAACAAAGTATTCATATAGACAAACCTACTTTGTGGGATTAAGGCTTGGTTGTGGTTGTTGTTGTTGTGCTATTGTCAATTAATATGTAGTGAACCACTAGGTCTTTCTTTTTATTCTAAGAAAATCATGTGAACACATTTTATATGGCTCGTCATCATTTCCTGTTGGCTTTTGTATGTAATTATTTGAAGTAGAAAAGTAATAAAAGTGCTACTTGGTGATCTCAGTTTATTTTCCTCCCATTTTAAGGGCCGTGCTGTCGTGCAGCATTCATTTCATTATCATTTTCGTTTTTTCTTCTGGATTTTTTTTTATATACTTCAATTTTCTGTATGTATTTTTTTATGTTTTTTTTTTTTGTTTCTTATTGGTTGGGTTGGGGGATGGTGCATTTGATGCTTAAACCTGCATTTTTTTTAGTTTGCATTTCTCATCTAACTTTAGGTATCAATATATTCTGCAGACATGGCGGGACTAGCACCAGAAGGATCTCAGTTTGATGCTCAGAAATATGACGTTAAAATGAATGAATTGTAATGCATATCCTACTTATATGTATTTATTTTCAGGTTCCCCATTTGGATTTCATGGAAGTAGTTTTAATATGATTTTGCCTAATTTTACATGGATGACTTAGACTTACACAAGATGGTCAGGACTTCTTCACATCATATGATGAAGTTTATGAAAATTTTGATGATATGGGCCTCAATGAAAACCTTCTGAGAGGCATTTATGCTTATGGTATGCCTTAGACTACAACCTATTCAGGAGCCATTGGTTCAGATGGCTTCATATATGGGCTAATATGTTTTGTTTACTTTTTTTCATAGGTTTTGAAAAACCATCTGCAATTCAGCAAAGAGGAATTGTTCCTTTCTGTAAGGGACTTGATGTCATTCAGCAAGCACAATCTGGAACTGGGAAAACTGCAACATTTTGCTCTGGAATTCTGCAGCAACTTGATTATGGATTGGTCGAATGCCAGGCTCTTGTTCTCGCTCCAACTCGGGAACTTGCTCAGCAGATCGAAAAGGTCATGCGGGCACTTGGCGATTATTTAGGTGTCAAAGTCCATGCTTGTGTGGGAGGAACTAGTGTTCGTGAGGACCAAAGGATCTTGTCGGCTGGTGTTCACGTTGTTGTGGGCACACCTGGGCGTGTATTTGATATGCTGAGAAGGCAATCCCTCAGACCTGACTACATCAGGATGTTTGTTTTGGATGAAGCTGATGAGATGCTTTCACGTGGTTTTAAAGATCAGGTTCTGTGTTTATTTTTCGGTAACTTAATTTTTCTCCATTTTCTGTTGTTTTATTAGCTGCTAATTCCAAGCACTTGACACAGTTATTGATCCCGTCGTCAAAATGTTTATGGTGGTTTTCAAGGGCAATATAGCCCAGGAGTAAAGCTGTTATCAGCATGGTAGTTCTTATGTCGGCTTCTACTAATATATTGATTTGTTTACAAACATTTAATAAAACTTTATTTCTTAAATCATTTGAATACGTGGAATATAGATTTTACTGTCTGAATCAGGTATTACATGTCTCTAATGTATGCATGTAACCTGAAACACCAAACAAAACTCGTTTAGTCATTGATTTCAATCATCTTCAGAAAAGTGGCTTTCATAAATACTTTGTTTGAGCTGGTAAATAATTCACTACTAACCAGATGAACACGGATTGTTTTTTCTTGCTTTTGAGGCTATTTTTTAAACTTGTCATCTTTAATTTGTTTAACATGCATTCTTTTTAAATCATCCTTGCAGATCTATGATATCTTTCAGCTCCTTCCTCAGAAAATCCAGGTTGGTGTGTTCTCTGCTACCATGCCACCTGAGGCCCTTGAGATCACCCGCAAGTTCATGAACAAACCTGTGAGAATTCTTGTGAAGAGGGATGAACTTACCCTGGAAGGTATCAAGCAATTCTATGTTAATGTTGAGAAGGAGGAATGGAAACTTGATACCCTCTGTGACCTCTATGAAACTCTAGCCATCACCCAGAGTGTTATATTTGTGAACACACGTCGCAAGGTTGATTGGCTCACTGACAAGATGAGAAGCAAGGATCACACTGTGTCTGCAACTCACGGTGACATGGATCAGAATACGAGAGATATCATCATGCGTGAATTCCGATCCGGGTCGTCTCGGGTCCTCATAACAACCGATCTCCTCGCTCGAGGTATCGATGTGCAGCAGGTCTCCTTGGTCATAAACTATGATTTGCCGACTCAACCAGAGAACTATCTCCATCGTATTGGTCGAAGTGGAAGGTTTGGGAGGAAAGGTGTAGCCATCAATTTTATTACCTTGGATGACGTGAGGATGCTTCAAGATATCCAGAAATTCTACAATGTGGTGGTCGAGGAGCTGCCATCAAATGTTGCCGACCTTATATGATATTTATTCCGATATTTGCTCATCGTATTTGGTATTGTGTGTTGACATTTTTTCCTTTTTTTTTAATGCAAGCTTCATAACTTTTTGAGGGGGCAGGATTTGTTTGTCATAAGTAATTATTTCAGCAGGTTATTTACCAATCATGTATTCATGTATGCCATGTTACATTTTTGGCCTTAGCTTCTATGTCTTGCTGCTAGTGTTTTCAGTCTGAAGCAGTTTATATGGATCATTGATATTTGTTCTTCCATTTTGTAAATTTTCTCCTTTGTGAGAGGTCTCAATCTTTCATACTCCAAATTTACTTGCCAAACAAGGATTATGTTGTTATTTGAGTCAATTTCACCTTTGAAGTTTGAATTCCAAGATTATTGCATTCATGACAAATAGGTAAGTTTATTTATTTATGAGTTACCATAATTGCCTGTTGCCTAAGCTTTAACTTATAGAAGAAAGGCTATAGATAACCAGTCTTTGTTCCTGTTTTAATACTGAAACCATTACACTGCTAATTGAATGTTGTGTTTACTTTCTGGTCACCCATACTTAATAGTTTAGTATTATGAATGCAAGCAGTTTTATCAATAACTTCTCCGTGTTCGGGATATGAAACTATGAAAATTTCAGTATCTGTAGATAAATTCCCTTGAATTCTTGAAGCTCAAGTCATTGAATTTCTTTTTGTTTATTTGGCAAGAATACAATGCAGAAATTTATGTCCTTGAACAGAAATGTTATTGTTATTTTTATTGTTGGAATTTGAATTTAAGTAGATGAATGCATTCTGACAGGTGAAATGGACCCTCCTGGTCTTACCATCTGGCTCTTCAGTTGCCTTTAGTTAGATTCTATTTTTCAGTTCGATAAGATTTTCAATTCAATTTTCTTACGAGTTGAAGTCAGCTCGAAAGACGACTTGTCTACTTGCACGTATACAATATGATTTGCATCATGAGATAGTCGGTGTAGAGAGATTAGTGTTTCTGCAGATTGTTTTTGATACTGTGTTATATATATTTTAGAATGTAGGCGATGTTACAAATGAAAGGTTTGTAACTCTGAATTAACTTGCCAATTCGGAATTAAGTTGTTTATTTTATACTCGACTTGAATTAAACTCGGTGCGAAAGATTTCTTTTACTGTGCTAGGCTTTCTAGGTGTTAGCCTTTAGATCTTCCCATGCCAAGAAGTGCTCTCTACTACAAACTAAGCAGAGTGAGTATTAGTACAATGTAGAGTAAATTACTTATAGGTTCCTGATATCTAAGAGAATTTTTATATTAGTTTATGAATTTTGAATTATTTCTCCTTTTCCTTGATATTAGGGTTTTTATTTTATATTTGTTTTTCTATTTTCTCTGTTATTCGGATGTTTCAAGATCTTACCCTCAACCTCTTGAAACACCTTGTCTGCAAAATAAGGGTTATGTTTTTTAGGAAATATTGCAAAAATTAACATAAAAAAATTATTATATTTAATTTGATTATTATTGGGATATGTCATCCTGCTTACAAAAAATTAACATAAATACCTATAAATTATTTTCTATTTTAAAATTTTTTGAAATTCTTAAGAATTTTATCATAAATTTCTTAATCAATAAATACGAAATGTAGATATATTTTTTTCTTTAAATTTTTTTATTAAATCTTTTAACAAATGGAAATTTTTCATACTTGATATAAAATCGAGCTTGTTATAGCTCAATTACACCTCTCAAGGAAACGAGTTTGACTATAAATTTTCTTATTATAATTATTATATAAAAATTTAATTTTAAATATATATATATATATAATATATCTCTATGCATAAAAAAGAGAAAGCAGTTGAAATAAATAATGCTGTTATTAGCAGAAAAGAAATTGTGTTATTAAATTTTACTTAAATAAAAATTGATAAAAAAGATCAAAAAAAAGCGTGATAATAAATTATTTGAAATGACTTTGTATATATAAAAAATAAAAATTCATATAACCAAATTCACTTAATTAATGAGATAAAAGTTTAGTCATTCATTATTTTATAATGAACAACACTGCCCAAGAACTAGGATTTCAATTATTATAGTTTGATTTTATTAATCAAACGTTCATATTTTTTAAAAATTTTATTTAATTATGTTGAGTCCTATTATCCCTTTTCGGTTAACCGATTAAATTCTAGTTTCTCCCTTAAATATTTCTCGGACTCCATTCCTCTCTATCTCTCTAATGTTGGTTGGTTGTTCCCCTTCTCTCGCCCTCTCTAGATCATCCTTTCTTTCTCTTTTCTACTTGTCTCCCTTTTTCTATAACAATCAAATGTTTTAGGCATGTTAACTTTTATGCCCGTCAATTCTCTTTTGCCTGATAACATGAGATTTGCCTAATTAAAAGTATCATATAAACTCCTTTTGCGAAATATAATCTTTGTTAAGATCTTATTGACTAACGTAGAAAAAATCATGTATAGTAACTCTAATATTATAGGCAACAGTTTTTTCATTGTAACTAGGTATTGAATTCTTTAATTTAATAAGCTTCATTTTTAAAATGCACCTTTGAGCTTTAATTATTAGATATTGTTAACACGTGGTTCCTGGCCGAACACGTGGCGCCTGACAGGCCTGTACTTGATTGGTTATTTGCTGACTCAGCTTTAGGTCTCGCAGGGCTCTTGACCCAGGTCAAACATCGGGCATGAGGGTTCAGCCAACCATCGCCCACGACGATCTAGGGTCAACCTTCGTAACCTCGGGCACGAGGGTACGAGGTAACGCCTGTCACGATCAACTTCACCTAGCCCCGCCGATTTCCGTACAGACGTTCTTTCCCAGAAGAAGTACTAGCATTAAAAGATCATCCATCACCTTTCCTCCGGAAAACCAGGGAACCTGGGTCAAGCTGCACCATCCCTGCCTACAAATATCGCGGAACAGTTCTCCAGAAAAAGGAGGAGGGACGGAGGACGAAAACAGAGCTCTCTCTCTCTCTCTCTCCAGAAGAGTTTTCATTGTATCAGGACCCCAACTGAGGAGCTCCTGGCCTCTTCTTCTTCTTCTTCTTCTTCCTCTCCTTTTCTCAGAATATTGTACAATCTTCAGGGCTATTCCTATTAGTGAAACTTCTTCGCTGACCGACCGGTGGATGTAGGGGATTTCCTCCCTGAACCACCTTAAATCCCTGTGTGTTTTTCTGGTTGCTTTGGACTAATCTTCTCCCTGAGCCTCCGTTAACAGGCTCACCTCCTTTGCGCGCCGCCGTCTCCCGGAACTCTCTCTCTCTGGTGTTTCCTGGGATTCCCACATCCTACATCAACAGATATTATTTATTAACATATGGCAATGGGCGGGCCGGGCTTGACATGGGTCGGGCTTAACCGAGCTTTGACTAAGTCAAATCAGGCTCAGGTCGGACTTGACTCGGCTTACGGGCCTACTTTTATTACCCAGCCCGCCCAATGTGCGGGCCGGACTACCCACAGGCTTTATATGGTTCGAAATTTATTTTTGGAGAGAGAAAAAATATTTTATTTTTTAAATTTAATATCAAAGAACTTTATTTTTATATTAAAAAATATATAAAATATAAAATAAAGTTGATTTTAATATTCATATTTGTGTTAGATGTATAATAAAGTTGATTTTTGTAGTTAAAAGTTTTGTTAGGCCAAAAAATATCTCGAACCAAACGAAGCTAAAGTGTCTGAAATTTATATCCAAACATAATTTAAGTCTTAGGCATTCTGTCATACTATAACATTGTTATTTACGCTTTCCGTAATTACATATTAATATAATTTTATTTAAGTTGATAATTACAAAAAACCTAATAGTATCTTTCCTAGGATATTAATTTAAAATAGTTAAACAAATTAATGAGAACTCTAAGCTAGTAAACTCTATATTTTCATTCAATTTCTTCAATAATAAAAGAAAAAAATTAGAACCTAATAAATATAATTTTAATAATATCTATTATAATATAAACATTATCAAAAGAAGCATATATGACAATATCATCATTTTTAACATAGGTGGGTCGGGTGTAGCGCGGGCCGGGCCAAACCCGAATATCGGGCCAAAATGAATGACCAAACCTATTTAAAATTTATTGTATTTTAGCTAGCCCGTCGGGCCACCCTCCCCATGCCCAGGTCTATTAATGCATATATGTATATCCGTGTTCTCTTCATCACTTTAGAGAGAGAGAGAGAAAAAGAAATAATTAATAATGACATTTTTTTGAACTATTATTAAGGACATTTTTGATAGTGCATGTTCCTCAAAAAAATAAATTTGCAAAGACCTTCATATCACCCAAAATTTTAATGATTAAAAGATAACACAAACATAGGACTTTTTTTATTGTTTTCGAAAAAAAAAACATAGGGTTCTTTTGTAAAAGATGTAAATTATGGGAGCTTACTGTTATCTGTAATAAATTATAGGAACTTAAATAAAATATTTTAAAATGATGGACCATTTAATTAATAAAATCAAAATATAGAGACCAGTCAGTAATTTACCTTTATCATTATCATGAGTAATTAATTATTACGATTCCAGTACCCCTCCAGATCCATGCAGGGTTCCACATTCAGATACCTAGTGCTGCGGCCGTCAGCGCCGCCGCCACCGTCGCCGGCAAGCTCTGGTTCGGCCACAGGAATGCAGCCAACCACCACAGGCGGTGGCGGCGGACCTCCAAGGTTGAGGTTGAGGGTGGCTGCTGGCAGCGGCGAGAAGTTGCCGGCGGGGAAGTCGAGCTGGGTCTGCAGGATGGGCTGCATGTTGGCATAGCGGATGAGGTCCACCGTCTCGGACGTGGTGGTGGCAGCGGTGCCGCGGTTCAAGGTCGGCGGGTGGCAGTAGGTGGTGCTGGTAGCGATGAGGGAAGGGATGACAGCCGGGGAGGCCACGTTGAGTGCGTAGGGGATTAGCCGGTGGTGGAGTTGGCCGGCGGCCAACTGTTTTTTTCCCCCGGCGGCCGAGCTCTTCTGGAAGACGCGGCACACCACCCACTCGTCCTGATGCTGCCCAAAGACAACAATTTGAAGCATTGAATTCAATTTATATAAATATCCCAATTTTGTGAGAGAATTACATTCATGCCACTAATCTAATTATTTTACATATTTAAAATTTAAATTTTTAATATTGCATATTAAACATAAAAATTACATTTTAGTACATGTTTGCACGTTCATGAAATTTAATATAAAGGTTATGATTTCAATATAAATAATTGGATGTGATTAATTTCTAAAAGCTCTTACGTACGCATAATATAATATATAAATATTATTATATATGTTAAAATATATAATATATGTGTATAAAATATATTGATGTAACTCTTATTTTGTATTTTAATATGTATAATATAAATAATGTATAAATATTAATTATATATTATGTATGTTAAAATACATAATACGTGTGTAAAAAATACATCAATTTTCAAGAGCACTTATTTATAGTATAAAATATGAAATAAAATAATTATTTTATATTAAAAATATATATGATCAGATAAAAAATAATTTATTAATTATTTTAAATTTAGTAGTCACTTTAATTTTTGGCCTATTAAAAACTAAATATAATAAGAGATCTAGTTTATGAGCCAAACCTTATTTTCTCTAAGAATATTAGATTTAGTCTGTAGGCGGTACTCATGCATGACCCAATTAGTCTTCTCTCCCCTCGGAGCTCTACCCTTGTAGAACACGAGCGTCTTCTTCATCCCGATGAGCTCAAAGCAATGACTGTCATATATCTCCTTGTCCTTCCCTGTTGTCTTCCAATATCCAGCTTTCGTTGCACGATTCGTTCTCACTCCGGTGGGATACTTTCTGTCCTTTATGCTGAAGTAGTACAATTCTTTCTCTCCCACCTTCGCTTTTTCTTAATAATTTTCAATATTTAGATTCTTACATATTAAATGCAAATTTATGTTCTATACGTTATAATACAAAATCATTTCATTTATGTAATTGAAATGGAGTGACATATCAGATCTATATATATTTTGAGGTGTATAAAATTTTCAAATAATAATCAACCAGATATATAATTTTCATATATGTTAGAGCTCAATTTATTATGAGGAACTATAGTTAGTTGTTTTCATAGAGATGATAATCACAGCTAGATTTTTTTTTTTTTTTTTGATAGAGGAATATTTCTTTTAAATGCATAGCAAGAGGAAGATGAAAATCAGCCCCTTCTTCCTTATTCACATAGAAGAACTCCTCACCAATATCTCTTATACTATATTAAATGTTACTATAAATTGATCAAATTTGGCATTTTGATTTTATTTTTGTATTTTTTCTTGTAAGTAATATTTATCACTTTCTTATTTTTCTGTTTTTTTTTTTTTAATTTCACACTTACAAAGTTTATCTTACTTTCTCTTATCTTCTCTAGTTTAATTTACCTTATAAATAATTATCTTTTATATATTAATTTTAATTTCTTTTAATCTAATTTTAATATTAAAAAATTCTTCTAAATAGATGTAACAGTCGCTGTTTTAAGAAATTAAAGTAGTATAATCTATGAGCTACTAAAATTACATTTTTAAATCTAACATTCTTAAATCTAATATAATATGTTATATTAATTTTTTTGAAAAATTAATTATATGATTTGATAATATATTAAGAAAAGATTATACAGATTTATAAGATTATTATACATAAATAATACTCAAAATTAAATTAAGTGAAATCTACATATATCATACTAATTATAATAGAGTGAGATGTGGTTTAATTAAATTTTTATAATTATTATTGTTTAATGTAATAGCATTGAATAAAATAAATAATAATTTGAGTATTAAATAACATAAAATTAAACATCCCCTAAGAAGTAATATTTAAGTAGAAGAAAAAACAAACATCAAGAAATGCCTCTTCATTCTTCTTTCTTTCGAATGTATTGAGAAGGAAGACGAATGATTAAGTATTTTGGGAAAAGAGATCGATTGATAGAGAAATGTCTTAAAGAGAATTTCTTTGGTAATTCATAAAGTTGAATACACTTTTAATTTCAAGAATATATATATGTTGTATATCTTTAGATATTGTACCTTAATGTGGTTCATAAATAGAGTTTTTTTCTTGTGCAAAAAATAAAAAAAGAGATCTTTACTTGATTTAGCTACCACATCTATGACATAAATGCATGAGATGTGGGTGCCAATTTTTCGAGTTAATCATAATTTTGATATAAGATAATGAAATTCTAACTTAGGACTAAAGAGAAATTTATATAATATATGTATATATATATATATGTGTGTGTGTATGTGCGCGCACGCAAGCACACCTACGTACTAATAATATTGATTAGTAGTTAAAGTTTATACATTAAAAAAATGACAAATCACAAAAACATATAATCTCAATATATAAATAGAAGCTTAATTTATTACTTGAAGCTAGCAAGAGGTTGATTATTATAATATTAGTTGCCATGCACCTAAAATTTTCTACTCTCAACTCAACTGACATAATTGCCTTATGGCTTGTCTTAATTTAATTTCTAAGTACTCTAGATCTTAATTATAAATTTGATATTCATGAAATCATATTATTATGTATATATATATTTATAAAAGTTATTTGATATATATATATATATATATATATATATATATATATATATATATATTATACCTGGGAGATCCCACGGCTCAGATTTATTGAGATCAACCTCTGCAATGGCGCTTGCTGAGAAATTGGCTCCTGTTATCTTTTGCATAAGATAGTAATTGATTAGCTCTTCGTCTGTGGGATGAAACCTGAATCCAGGAGGCAGCTTCTCCTCCTTCACTACTTCTCCTTCCATATGTGATCTC
>JAEMOT010001564.1:0-18658 GCA_019297695.1 Apostasia ramifera | reverse complement strand
CTCCTCCTTTCCCTCTCTTCTCTTAACTCCTCCTTTCCCTCTCCTTTCCCTCTCTCAGTTTCTTCTTCTTCTTCTTCTTCTTCTTCTTCTTCTTCTTCTTCTTCTTCTTCTAATCAGCAGTGCACTACCCCACACATATGTAGGTGCGTAAGGTGCTACGAAAGGCCCTCTCGCACAGGTCGCACTGCATTCATGTATATAGGATAGTGCACTGCAGTTGCGTGTATGGCACAGGCATGTTGCTGCCTCACTATCCCCTGCACTTCCCTAACCTCTTGCCCACTTGCGTGTATGGCTATAGTGCACACCAATGACAGCAACTCTTACATGCGGAATACGCCGCTCATAAGTATTGATGGTTAAGCGGTAACTTTACTATATTTTGTTAGGTTTTTAATCAAAGGATATTAGAACTCGAAGACCTGGATGAAGGTTGTCTCATGAAGTTATGATTTGTTTGATATTACTCCTTAATTCTGGTAACCTGGATGTAATTTATCCTTAATTATATACTTATATAAAAAGGTTGGTGGCTAATATTGAAAAGAGCTCTTCTGGCGGCTGCTGGCGAGAGTGAAGCTCTTTGATTGGAGAGAGAGAACTGAGAGAGAGAGAGAGAGAGAGCTGAGAGAGAGAGAGAGAGAGAGAGAAGTGATGCATTGCTCACGCTTTCACCAACCAAAGGTTCTTGGAGAAGATACTAAAGACACCAAAATGATTGACAAGGTTGAAGAAAAGAAAGGGAGAATTACATATATAATATATAAAATTATTTTATTTTATTTTAAAAAAAAATTATTTTATTTATTCATTAGATATTCAAAATATAAATTAAAAAATACTGTAAATACACTAATATTATTCACTCCACACTGTAGTATATATTTACTCATCACATGCTGTTAAATTTAACCATGACTTTTTATATAAATCTTTTAGAAATAAATATTAAATATTGAGTATTATTTAATAATTAAAAATTATTAGTAATATTACATATTAATATTAATTATATAACAAATTAGTAAACTGATAATACTAATGTTTTTGTATTTTTAATATTTATTACTTATTTATAAAATATTTATGTGAACAAATCATGATTAGCGACTAATTAATTTATTCATGATTGGTGGCTAATATCACAATAATTAGATTGAGTTAAAAGTAGGTGATGAATAGATCTATAGTATGAAGTGGGTAATATTAATGTATTTAGGGCATCGTTAGAGTAAGTATATTTTGAATGTCTAATGAGTAAATACAATAACTTTTTTAGAGGAAAAAAAATGATAATTTTATGTGTCATATATATAAATTTCTCTCTCTCTCTTTTTAATCAGTTAAATTAAAAAATTAAAAAAAAAATCTAGGAGGCGTTTTGTTAGATATTATTATGATATTATGTTATATTATCTACATTCCATAATATCTAAATATTATATTTTGAATAATAATTTTATAATTTTTTAAAAAATTATTTAAAAATATTATTAAATCAAATAATTATTTTCTATAAATAATAAGACATAATATCATGATTATAATATTGAACAAACACTCCCTTAATAAGATATTTATAATTAAAATAGAGTCAAACTAAGTTGATGTTGTGCGCAACACACACACACACACACACATATATATATATATATATATATAGAATCATCGCTTAACACGGTTTTTTTTATAAGCTCATATGTGCATTGATGCCTATAAAAATACTAATGATCATACTAAAATATAATTTTATTTTTGAGACATTTACATATATATCATGTATATCTTCTAATATTACATTACATATATATTTTTTCATAAAATTTATATAATAGAGTAGTTTAACTTTTGTAAAGAAGGTACTTGTGATATAAAATATGAAAATTTATATGATATGTATGCAAAAAATTCTTTATATTTATATAATACTAATCTTGTAGCTAGTAATCTTAAATATGGAAATGATCATGATTCCACCCACAAAAATTATTGAATTCGACTTATTCGAATATAATGAGAACATACATGCTACCACTAATTCTACACTTTAAGAATTTCATGATTTCATATTTGAATATGATGCCCTTGCATTTCAGAGCCATCGCATTATTACATAAAATAATGAAATGCATCAATTTTTTATGAGCCTGACAACTCTCAACTTTTGTAGCTCTAATTAAATAAATGATGAATATATTATTATTACATGTTTGTAAATGTATTCATGTTTATGTGCATATTGCATGGTTTTTAGCATATAATAGATAATTTCGTATCATTATATGTTTCAATTATAGGAACACGGATCGCACCTAAGTTGGCTAATAGACAATCTTGTAAAAATAAATGATATAGACATAATATTACAAAATACTAATAATAATAAGATAGGAAAGCAAGAATATGTGAAAACATTAATTAGCACATATGATTACTCAATAATTTTTGTGCCTACATCCATGCACCCTACCAAAAAAATTTCTTATATCTATTAAATTCTCAAAAAAATTAAAGTAAATTCAATTAAAGATAAGTTTAGAAGGATCAGGTTAGATTATTGGAACATATAAATTATAGATAAATAGAAAATTTAGTAAGAAAAATTGAGTTATTAGATTTTACTTATATAAAAGAGAAAGAGAAAAACTAAAAAAAATATAGCAAGAAACTATAAAAAATGATCTTACATATGCTCCTATTTCCTCTAAGTTCACTCCCTAAAATTATTTTTTTCTCATTTACGCCTACCGTGTCTCTAAGTCACCAACTTAACCCTCGTCACTGTCCAAGTGAGAAAATAATAAAAACACAATAATAATTAATTACAAAATTTCACTCTACCTCTTAATTAATGATTGAAAAAGAAGAAGAATATGTAATTAAATTGAAAAAATATAAGAAGCAAACACCCATCCTTTTCTATTAGATTACTTATCCAACACTTCAAAACCCACTCTCCTTCATGAAAAAAGACTTGTTTGGTCTCTATTAATTACCCCTAATATATATAATTAACTAGGTGATTAATTAGCATTAATTGCTCACCTAAATGAGATTAAAATCCATTTAAAGGTTATAAGCTGTTGTTCTTGGTGTGTGCATCAAATCATATATATTGTGCTCCAATTATCTTTTAAAAAGTTAGGTCATTTGTGTTTATCAATAATTATTGATCATATAAATTAATTTTATCAACGTGAATCGAATGGATGGGAGCAATCGGCGGTTTGAGTGACAGTGAACACGATAGAAAATAAGATGACGAAATAATACACAATATGAATCATGCATCAAATACCCTACTTCACATAATAATTTAATACTTATTTTGTGATATCTTAAAGCCTTGCCATTATTCATTCCTGATACAATATTTACAATTCTGCCATTCTCATTAAATGCATTAAATTAAAAAAAAAATTTAAAGATTGAACTCAAAATGAACCCCATTAAATTTTATTTAAAACTGTCGATTTTCCCGGGCCTGAAACTATCAAGATAATTCTTATCAAAACAAAATAATAATCAAAGAAAATAAAAGAAAAGAAAATCAAAGAAAATCAAAGAAATTCTATCAAAAAATAAAAAATAAAATAAATTCTATCAAAAAATAAAATAAAATAAAATAAAATAAAATAAAATAAAATAAATTCTATCAAAAAATAAAATAAAATAAAATAAAATAAAATAATAAAATAAATTCTATCAAAAAATAAAATAAAATAAAATAAAACTATTAAAGATAAAGGGCCCATTAACTTTTAATTTTTATGGGCCAAGGTCCATTATATCTCACCATTGGTTTTTTTGGTGGGGCAAATATTGGACTCTAACAATAGCATTTAAAGAGAAATTATAAATATGTGCTAAAATTTAGTTTACTTTGTATATTTGATATCTAAATTCTTAATAATTATACATTGATCATAAAAATTATATAAAAATTATATAAAAATTATAAATTCTATCCTAATTTATTATTTTAACATTTAAATAAAATATTATTCACTTAATGTATTTACAAATTTATGCATTTTAGTAAGTATATTATATATTTTAATAATATTTTATACACAAGTTATGTATTTATATATATATAATAATATTTATATAGTATATTATATGTATTTTTTTATTACTTGTTATACATGTTAAAATATTAAGAGCTTTTTGAAATTAATTTCATCCTATGCATATATATATGCTAAAATATATAAATATATAAATACAGAGAATATTATATTTAAATGTTAAAATAATAAATTTATGACAGTTTATAAATTTTGTGGTGATGTGTATGTAATATTAAAGATTTAAATATCAAATATATAAAATAGTTAAATTTAGGTGGCATTATTTGAATCCCCTAATCTTTTGTCGATTTTAAATTTTTTTTTCTTTAATTTCATATACATTTTACAACTATTTTTATAATTAGGATTAAAATTTACTAATCAAATTCTTAATTGTTGTTTCAAGATAAGCAGTTAATGTCTGTGCAATTTCTGCAAGACTACTATAAAAGAAATAGATTTATCTGGGATTTTTAAAAGAAAATGATTTAATTTAATTTTAGTTTTTTAAAATTATTAAATAAATTTAGAATGAACAAAAATTGTAAAATTTATTGTAATATTTTAAATTACAACAATTTCTGCAAGACTACTATAAAGAAATAGATTTATCTGGGCTTTTTAAAAGAAAATGATTTAATTTAATTTTAGTTTTTTTAAAATATTAAATAAATTTAGAATGAACAAAAATTGTAAAATTTATTGTAATATTTTAAATTACAAATTTTACTAATATGAAATAGATTTTTTTTCTTTCATCCAACAAATCAAGTAAAATGATAATATATATTACATCGTTGAGAATATATTGGCAAAAATATAAAAAATAAATATATATATATATATATATATATATATATAATTAAAAAATATAGCAAAATAATATCCCATAATATGCGCGTTCTGTCCCTCTCGCGTCCACTTCTACTTCTTCACTCTCTTTCCTAAAATCACATATGCCGAGCTAGCCTCTGCCTCTCCAGATCTCTCCCTCGCCGTGCCGCCGCCGCAGCCGCTGCCGCGGCGCGTTCGACCTTGAATTTGACTTCGGGGTACTTTGACTTCGGGGTACTTTGACTTCGGGGTACTTCCACCAGTCCCTCGTTCTCCTGTTATCTCCAATTGAGCTCTCGCTATCCGTAAATGGCTAGATTTCATCTCTGTTCTTTCTCGCGTCATCTCGCCTTAATTAACGAGTTCATACATTCAATGTAGATTTGGTCGTTGGCGAACTCGGAGATTTTGTGATTCGGATCTTTCGCTAGCTTTGTTTCTATCTGAAGCTTAAGCTCGGGACTTAGACTGGAATACCATGAGCTAATTATCGTTTACTTTCAGACTGAGCAGGAGATTGAGTTGATTCAGGTACGAATTGTTGTAGAGGGAGAGGAATCCCTGATAAAAATTTGTTGGGTAGCACGATTTGTTATTTCCTTATGTGTTCATCACCAAATTAAATGCATTGCGATGTTCAAACGTAAATAGCGTTTTTTCCCCCTCTTTAATGCTGATAACTGCCCGCGTCCCAAGCAGATTGTTATCATTTCCTTTTCTTTTTTTTTTCTAAATTCAATATTGATTACTCCCTTATCTGTGCTTCTCAATTAGAATGCTGATGACGCTTTCCTATTTGCTCTCATGCTTCCCTGTATAATGAATCAGAAGCAGAAAGTCAATGGCAGTGAGCTGCTAATGAAGAAAAGATAGCCGTGGGGATGCTGCAGTGACAGTGTTGACATAGATGAGGGAACATTAGGGTTGGCCGGACTTTCAGGTGATGAGTAAGCGCACAAAATCTTCAAGAAGGCCCCTATGGGTCATTGTCCTTATATCTTTGGTGTGCATTTCTTTGATCGCGGTTTATGTTTACCCACCAAAGCAATATGCTTCTTCTTGCTACCTCTTATCATCAAAAGTTTGTGGTCATTTGGAGTATTGGCTTCCACCGGTGCCCACGAGAATTCTCACTGATGATGAACTGACTGCTCGGGTCATTATGAAAGACATTCTGAGTATGACAAAAGTTCCATCTAAAAGTCCTAAAATTGCTTTCATGTTCTTGACACCGGGCTCTTTGCCTTTTGAGAAGCTATGGGAGAAATTTTTTCTGGTAAGTGATATGTAACAAATGGACTAAATTCTTTCCAACTTGCAGTTGGAACCTGCTAACCTTCTTGATTTAGTTCATCGGCCTTGACAATTCATTATGCATTACACTGTGAATGCCATTATGCTGCTCCTTTGTACCGTTTGCAAAAGGATTATTTGAAATTTTTTTCTCATGATTTTCTTGGCTTCATAGAATTGCTGTGATCAAATAATTTTAGGGGGGAACCTTTTATATAGTTCACTTATAACATTGTGTACGTGTGACCACATGTTGATGGATTGCGTCATGGAAAATACATTTAATGCAAGTGATTGATATTGCACTATTTGATAGTGAAAATGACAGTAGATTTTGATGCATCTACTTTTGGTCTCTACCCATAGTCGTTTTTTTATTGATGGCTACATACTGAGATATCCAAACCACCTTGGATCTGTGATCTGCATTTTGTTCCTTCCTATTTCTGACACCTACTAGTAGATCCAAGACATTTCGATTGGAGTAGTCAAACATAGATGTGGCTCTTATGGGCTTTACTACATTTCACTAATTAGGCAAGGTTGATAGTGTCTCATTATGTGTGCTTGTTATGAATGAGTTCTTTTGTTCATCTTGATGCATGACATCACTTTGTTCGTTTAATTGATTATGCCCTATGAAGTGACAGTCGATACAAAAAAATTTACATAAAGATGAGACTTGCCACGGCATATGGAGTCGTGTGTATTAGTTCAACAACGCATACTAAACTTGGCATTGGGCTATCAATACACCAAGTGATTTTGTGTGCATTCAAGCACAATTAAAATTAGAAATGGGAATTTCGTTCATTTTAAAAGGAAGAATCTTATAAGGTGCAACGGATTTTATATGTAATTCATTGGTTTGTGTAATTCGTTGGTTTATAAATCTTAAGTATTTGTATGTCTCAATTTTTCCGACAGTTAATAACCATCAATATGTTTATCAAATACTTAAGGATGTTCGTCATACAATTGTTTGCAACCTCTTGAGACGGTAATTATTTGCTATTTGTAGAACCATTTCTGTAACTGATAAGAGTCTATATATGTTCAAATATATTCAAATTGAATGATCCAATTTTTTAATACGTGCTTTGTTGCATTTTTATCAATTTTGTGATAAATGTACTAAACAGAAGAAACTGGTGACCGTATATTAATCTGAAAATCTGAGCTAGTCATATGTTAATGTCCCTGAGAAATAATAGCTGCTTAACTATTATATCTATCAATAGGATTTTACTGCTTTTACATTTTTCCCTTCAATCTTTGTATGCAGGGCCATGAAGGTAGGTTCTCCATTTATGTGCATGCATCAAGAGAAAAACCAGTTCATGTGAGTCCTTTGTTTATTGATCGGAACATTCGCAGTGAAAAGGTACATAAATTTCCTTCATGAAACAAATGTACAAAAAGCATTATTAAAACCACATGCTTATACATATCTCAGAAAAAAATGTTTTTTGCTCACTTATGAAGTTAGAGGTGGCAATTTTTTACCTGACTTGCGAACCCGACTCAAACCTAACCTGGCTTAACCAAGTATGGGTCTTATATAAGTTAGTAAATAGGTTGATCAAAATTTGAACATTTTAAAAGGACTTAGTGCAAGTTGGCAGGTAGATTTAATTATTGCCTACCAAAAACTCGTTTATCAAAATTAGTATATATATATATGTGTGTGTGTGTGTGTAGAACAATGTTACATAGCCCCCAAAGGTTCTAAGACCATTGGATATTAGCTTTATACATTAATTTAGGGGATAGTACATTATACCATCCCCTCAACTATTGGCTAAAATTAATACCCAAAGGTCCTAGAACTTTTTGGTGCTTCGTATGGGGGCTTCATATCATTTTCTATATATATATTATTTTTAGTATTAATTTTAATATTAATTATTAGATTAGATGCATATTACATAATATAATTGTATTTTTAATGTTCTTAATTAAATTTTATAATTATATTGATTCAAAGTATTGAATTTATTAAATTTTAATACATCAAATATCATAATAAATGGGATAATGAGTCAAGTCAGGTTGGGTAACCCATTTATTATGCGGGTCTAGTACAGGTCTTGATACTTGACCAATTTAATAAATAGTTCAGGTTCAAGTCAAAATAGATTGACTTGAACCTGACTTGTTAACCCGAATTGCCACCCCTAAGTAAAGCATACCATAGAATTTAAAATCAAATATATAGAGTGTAAATTTATATAAGGTAAAAGCACTTGTATTGGAGAAGTGATAATTGATGATCAAGTTATCAAGAAACATGAGCAATTTAGATACTTTAAATCAATTATACAAAATGATGGTAAATATATGATAATATTATTTGCAAACTCGAAGCACAATAGATTAAATGAAGAAATGCATTTAAGTAGTTCACTGGCACTGCTACTTGTCTCTACTTAGGTTTCAATGTAAATTTTATATGACAATAGTAAGACCAGCGTTATATGATACTGAGTGCTAACCCACAAAGTAGAAATATATGAACAAAATAAATATCATAAAAATAAAGATGTTGTGGTGGATGAGTGGATATATACTAAAAGGTGAGATAAGAAATAAGCTATGAAGCACAAACATGACAGGGGGACACGATGACATGACATAATACAACACGATAATATGATAATTTTTCAAAACATAGGACATGGATACGGCATGACACATCAAATACAATAATAATAAAATCAACAATTTATACTTAAAAAATACATAAAACATAAAACAAACTTAAATTTTTAACTATAAAAAATTTGTGAGTAGCACTGAAGCCTTATAGGATTAAGATGAAAACCTGTAAACAAATGTCATCAGCATTGAAGTGATTTGGATGTAAATTTATAGTTCACTTTACAGAGTAGAAGAATAAGAGAAAAAATAATTTTGCTTGTCAGGACAACCACAACGAGTGCGACAATAAGAAGTAAGTGCTCTCGGTGTTGAGGATGAGAAAATAATAAAGGTAAAGCTAAAATTTTAAACTTTTACAATTATTTTTGTGAGGCTCAAGGATAACAAAAAGAAAAAAAATTAATTTAACGTGGTTAGCTTAGAATTTTGAGTTATATTAGGTAAAATTTTAATAATAACAAGAAATAAATTTTTAATTTTATTAGATAGAATTTTAATAATAATAAAAAATTAAAATATTAATAAAAAGAACTAAGTGGAGGTAGATATCTTTATAGATTTTATTAAAAATATAATATTAATAAATAAATTTAACATTAATATTAAATGTATTCAATTTTATCTTATATATTCTAAAAGTGTCCTGTACCTCAAAAATATTTTGTATCTCAAAAGTGTCCTAGAAGTGTTTCAGAAATATTCTAACGTGTCCCAAAGTGTCCTCGTATATCCAAAAAATATTTTTTAATTTTTTTAATATTATTTTATCGTGTGTCCACTCGTGTCCGTGTATCCGACAAGGACACGGCATGGTATTTTAAAGTGTTCATGCTTCATAGGAAATGATTACATTCATAAGAAGCTTAGGGTAGTCTCAATTGAGGATAAGTTCAAAAATATTCGGCTTAAATAGTTTAAGCATATATATCGTAAATCTATGATAACTTCAATAAAGAGAGTTCGGTTATTGAAATTTTTTCATATAAAAAGAAAAAGAGAAAGACCAAAAAAGATATAGCAAGAAACCAACCTTGCATAAAACAAACGACAACCAAGTCTCTTTGTCCCACTAGGTGGAGTCGACTATATGAATTTTTTATTTCTATTGCACTTTATCAAATAACAAGTCCTCATTTATCTTTAAATATATGAGATCTTTTCTGATGGTTTCTTATCATGTCTTATTCGGTCTTCCTCTTTCTCTTTTAGCACAGGCAAAATTCAACACCTCAACTCTCCTTATTAAAGCTTCCATTGGTCTACTGTTAATACGTCCAAATTTTTAACTGAGGCTACCCTAACCTTCTCGCAGATATACTCATTTTTTATTTTATCTTTTTATGTATAGCCACTTATTCACCTTAGCATTCTCATTTCTGCAATACTTATTTTACATATATATTTTTATTTTGTGGGCCAGCATTCAGCATTATATAATATTGCTAGTTTAACAATTGTTCTGTACAATTTACCTTTGAGTGAATTATCACACAATACACTAGAGACATTTCTCCACTTTCGCTTTTCTGTTTGAATTTTGTTGATAACATCATCATTTATTTCACTGTTATTTTTGTATAATTGATCCAAAGTATTTAAAATGCTCGCTTTTCCCGGTAACTTAGTCATCAATTGTCATTTTATCAATACAATTGATTCTATTTTGACTAAATTTGTATTTTATATATTCAATTTTTGATCTGCTAAGATGAAAACTCTTAAATTCTAAAATCTAAAGTATTCCTTCATAACTTGAGTTTTGCTTTAACCCCTCTTTTAGTCTTACAAATAAGGAGGATATCATCTGCTAAAAGCATATACTAAGATACTATTTCTTGGATATGTCCAATCAGGTCCTCCATAACTAATGCAAAAAAAGATATGGGCTTAAAGCTGAAAAAAACTGACTTTGCATATTTAGAGCTAAATGAGAAGTTGTTATTTCATATAGTGCAATTGAAATAAAAGATTCATGTACCTCACCTACTGGGATGAAGTCTTGGTTGTTGTTGTATAAAGTAAAGCATACACGCTTTTACTTCACAAGTGCAATTGAAACAAAAGATTCATATAGCAGACACCTAGTGGAATAAAGGCTTGGTTGTTGTTGTATGAAGTAAAGCATATACGTTTTTACTTACAACAACAACAACAACCAAGCCTTAATCCCACTAGGTGGGATACGCTTTTACTTCACAAGTAGAATTTTATACCAACTGCAGGCAGCTAAAGTGCTTTTTTGAATTATTGCCCATGGCATGACAGATTAAACTGCGGTTAGCATCAATTCAAAATGCAATTATTGAACTTTCTTATAAGAAGTATACAAAACTGGGTGAATAATTTCTAGAAGATAATGTTGATGTTTTTGATGTCCCAATTTAACAAAAGAACTTAAGGCAGTATTTCATTTTCTATGTGCCTGTGATTTGAAAACCGAACTGGTCATGTAGAAATTTAACCTCATTGCTGTTCATGGATGATCGGCTTTAAGTCCGTATCTTTTTGCTTTGATTATGGAAGTCATGACTGGACATATTCAAGATGAAGTGCCTTGGTGTATGCTCTTCGCAGATGATATTGTTCTTATTGAGAAAACTAAAGAGGGAGCTAAAGCGAAACTAGAGCTTTGGAGGAATGCTCTAGAATCTAAAGGTTTGCATCTCAGTAGATCAAAAACTGAATATATGGAGTGCACATTTAGTCAAGAAAGAAATACTTATATTAGAGATGTGACAATTGGTGATCAAATTGTCAAGAAGAGTGAGCGCTTTAGATACCTTGGATCAATTATACAAAATGATGGCGAAATAGATAATGACGTTATTAGCAGGATTCAAGCAGGCTGGGTAAAATGGAGAAATGCTTCTGGTGTGTTATGCGATAGAAAAATTCCATCCAAAATTAAGGGTAAATTTTATAAAACTGTAATAAGACCAGCGATGATATATGGTGCTGAATGCTGGCCTGCAAAGAAGAAACATACAAATAAAATAAATATTGCAGAAATGAGAATGTTAAGATGGATGTGTGGATATACACGAAAGGATAGAATGAGAAATGAGTATATCCGAAAGAAAGTTGGTGTTGCACCAATTGAGGATAAACTTAGAGAAAGTCGGCTTCGATGGTTTGGACATCTAAATCGTAGGCCAATTGAAGCTCCAGTTAGAAAAATTGAGTTATTGGATTTTGCCCATGTACAAAGAGGAAGAGGGAGACCAAAGAAGACATGGCAAGAAACTATAAGGAGTGATCTTAATTACTT
Organism: Apostasia ramifera; assembly: GCA_019297695.1. NCBI lineage: Eukaryota > Viridiplantae > Streptophyta > Magnoliopsida > Asparagales > Orchidaceae > Apostasia > Apostasia ramifera. The sequence goes on along the minus strand of JAEMOT010001564.1, from coordinate 6,529 downwards.
AAACTTAGATAAGAATTTGGTAACTGATAGAGCGCAATGGAAACAAAGGATTCATGTAGCCGACCCCACCTAGTGGGATTAAGGCTTGGTTGTTGTTGTTGTTGTTGTTGCTGTTCATGGATGACCTATAACATTTTGAGATGAATATGTTCATATGTTAGTCAAAACTGTTTATCATGCACTTTAAATGCTTTTAGGTGTCTTGGGGACAAATTTCAATGGTAGATGCAGAGAAAAGACTCTTGGCAAATGCACTCCAAGATACCAATAATCAGCATTTTGTGCTGCTTTCTGACAGGTGATTACTTTAAATTCATATTCATTATTGATTCTTGAGTTTTGTTTAAAACCTTTAATTTTTTTATATTTTTTATTGCAGTTGTGTGCCACTACATAATTTTGATTATGTGTATAATTATCTCATGGAAACAAATGTTAGCTTTGTGGATTGGTAAGCATTTCATGTTTCCTATTCACTAATATCTATACGAATCATTAGGTGTTGGTCCTTACAGTTATCTCTGATTTGAATCTGATTTGAATTTTTGGTTATCATTCTTGCGATTGTTTCAGTTTTGCAGATCCTGGCCCTCATGGTGCAGGCAGGTATTCTGAACGTATGTTACCTGAGATTGAAAAGAAAGACTGGAGAAAAGGTTCGCAGGTGAGTAAAACTAACTTTCCCTTTCCAGATAAATTTCAGTTAGGTCTGTCAAGTTCAGGAACTTAATGCATTGTCATGATTGGGTAAAGGATATTTTTAGTTCAAAGGCATTGTTGTAGGACAAATTTTGTTGTGAAATGAATAACAGCAGAAGTTTAGTGTAAATCTTTAAAATTATGCATCCTTCTTATTTGTAGGCTATCATTTTGATGTATATATTTTGCTCAATTTGCTCACAATTAATGCTTCTTGAAGTATCGCCTCATTGTTGGACATCTAAATTATCACGACTTCAATGCAACTTATTTATTGGCCGCAATGGCAATTTTTATTTTTGTGATAAGTGTAAGCTCTCATTTTGGAACATATCTGTAACATCTCGTGATCTAAACATAGAGGTATTGTCCGCTTTGGCTTTTGGAAACTGCATAACTTGAGTACTTCCTATGAGGTCACCCATTCTAAGCACGCTTAATTACGAAATTTCCTATGATTAGCCCATGGTTTTTCCCTAAAAGGCTCTTCTATCATTTGAGATCACGTTGTATACTTATACAGCTTAGGATCTCTCCTTCCTTTTCGATGTAAGATGATTCATTCTTGTGCCTCTCACTACTATTTATCGTTCTAAAAGTCTGAAAGGAATCACACTTTATTTCAGTGATTCTCTTCTCTCGGGACATCACCTGACGATCACTCTTCACCCTCTTCAACCACTCGCGTCACAATATCTCCAATGTTGTGCCATGAAAGCCAACAAAAAAAAATAGAACCTTTTAGTAATTAATCATTTTCTAGGGTGAAGCATTGACCATCTTTCCTTGACCGTGGCTATACTATTTTACTGTTTTTTTTGTCATTCTTTTTGAGAAAGTTATTGACTTCATTGACGGTGGACCTGTATAGTAACAATAGAAATAATAACAACATTTTAAGATCATATTAATTAAATACTAAGAAATGGAAAAAGTAAGATTTAGATTAATAAATATGTAGAGATACAAAGGATAAAATTTAAAACTAATAGGAATTTAATTCAACATTATTTATTATAGTCCATAACATTTCATGCTTAGAAAACATTACACATTTGATAATGTTGTTCAGGGCTGTCTAGAGCTGGACCAAAATATTACCCAAACTACTTTGACATTTGCAAATCTCTTTGGAAGAATTGGAAATATTATAAATGCCCTCAAATCTCAATATATGACTTTTGACACTTGAATGTTATAATGACTATGAGATTATAGATCAACAAGTATAATAGTTTGTTGATTTAACTTTCACCAAGCCAAGCCCACAAAAACACGCCTAAATTTCAGTTTGGTAAGGCAACTCATTCAACATTATGCCAGTTTATTCTTCAATTGAGATTCACATTAACTTGAATTATACTTACGGTAGTATTTCAAATGTATGAGTCATATGGACTTGATATATCTGTGCCAGCAGAAATGTATAAGGTTTTCATTTTGGTAAATTCCAGTCCTGTTTCCATGATGCAGTGGTTTTCAATTAAGCGTCAACATGCTTTGATACTTCTAGCTGACAGCCTTTACTACACAAAATTTAAGCTTTATTGCAAGGTGAGCCTGTTCTTACATACTGTACTGTCCAAAAAGCATTTTATAAAGCCATAAGGTTTCTGATAACTAGTTTCATTTTGTTTTTCCCTGTCTTGCTAGTAAAGAAGTTAGCTTTTTGCAGCTCTCTTAACCTCATACTTCTCAGCCAGATCAGCTAAAACTTGACCTTTGTCTGCTGTAACTGTGCATAAGTAATAATTATTATGAATGCTTTATATGAGCGAAACTAGATTTAGCAAATGTCTTGCAGAATTGAACAACAAATATCTTTCTTCATGTGACGCTTTATTGATATTGTAATACCAATGCATTTCCTCTTACCTATGAATTTGTGAGGGAAGCTTGCTTGTTCCCGTGAACATGAATTTTTAATGGGAAATTTTTAAGCACCTTTGATAGGCACAAAAGGCTTCAATTAATTAAAATTCTTAATATGTCGTTCAAATGCTCCCATTTATACAAGAACTTCTCATTTCGTATTTTGCTCCGAACCTGAGTGGATGTTGTTGTTTCATGATAGCTTTTTGCCTTTTTTTCATATTTATTAGTCTTCTTAACTTGCCACAGCCAGCTATGGAAGGCAATAAAAACTGCTATGCTGATGAACATTATCTTCCTACCGTCCTCAGTGTCAGTGAAATCTTTATTTTATTGAACTTATATTTCATATTTTCTTATCTTTAACTCCCATATCTTTAGTTGCATTGGCTTGCATTTTTGAATCTTTCAGATGGCTGACCCAACGGGAATTGCGAACTGGTCTGTAACCCATGTAGACTGGTCTGAAGGAAAATGGCATCCTAAGTCATATAGAGCAAAGGAAGTCACATTTGAGCTCATGAAAAACATTACAGTTATGTACTATTTTGCTTTATTGGATGCTTCATCGCACTCTAATCATACTTGGTTTGGTTCAATGTTATTTTGATGTTGTCATATTATCTAAATGTCATGATATCTAGATGTTATCTTTAATATTATAATTTCATAATTTTTTAGAATTTATCCACACATATCATCAACCAAACAATTATTTTTTCTAGATAACATTACATAACACCAAAATAACATTGAACCAAATACCCCCTTTGTCTAATTACAGCTATTGATTGAGCAATTTGTATTACATTGTGCAGTCTATTGAAGAGAGTGTGCATGTTACCAGTGATTCAAAGGTAAGATCACAAAATATTTTTGTTTAGCCGGGTTAAAATTAACTTTAACTTTATATATGTTACATCATATATAAATTTTAATATTAAAATTTAACTATATTTCATTTCATACATATATTTCAAAATAAAAAAATTAACTCTATTTCACATATTATATAAATATCGAAATAATAACTAAATTATATTGCATCCTTCACATATCTAAGTATAATAATTAATTTTATTTCACATTATACACAAGTCTTAATAAAAAAAATATCCTCATAACTTTAACTTCTTTAAAATTAACATTTGCAGATAACCATACTGCAAGTGTTTACTTTTTATGCATTATGATTTCAATTATAGTTCAAATTAAAACAATCATTAGTTCACAGTGTTCACAATTTTGTTTGTTTTCATTTGCTAAAGAGTCTTATGGTTACGAGTGATCTATATTATTTCATTAAGCTTATGAAATAAATCCAAAACAATTTGATGTGTTAGCATATGATAAATTTCTTATCATAAATTGACTGGGCCAAGTTGTATGTAATAGATTAATGCATAGACAACTATACTATAACCTAAAGTTCATGGATACTCATCTCAGCCTATCATAGATATTGTCCACTTTAGCTTAACAGATCTCATAATTTTAAAATGTGTATACATGGCTTAAGCCATGTTAACATATATACCCAACATCTCTTGTGCTTTTTTGATGTAGCATTTACCTAATAGTTTTGGGACTCAATATGCTCGCTTACGTTTTTTTCATTATCACACAATATGCTGCTCGAAGTAGCTTTGATATTATATATAATAGTTTGACCGACCGTAGATATTGCTCGGGGTTTGTCCAAGGGTTATTATAGATACAAGCCAATCAATTAGCGTGTCAATAGCCAACACCAAATTTAGTTTGAGATTTTTGCACAAAACACCTTAAATGTCTTTGAGATTTATGCACAAAACACATTAAATGTCACTCTAATGTGACCTCACTACTTTATAGGGCATCTCCATCTTAGCTAGACAACAATCTCAGATATCTTGTCAGTTAACTGCCTACACAATTCAGTATTGGCATGAGACTAAAAATTTGCGTTGCTAAAATCAGGTTATTATCATCAAATCAAATCACCCCACTTGTAGAGCTATCCATGCTGTTAATGTATATAATACTCCAATGTTTTTTTGTGGATTACGAATCTGAAAACATCAAATCATCAGCCATTTTCTTGTGTTTCATTCTTTTTCAGAAAATCGTCATGCGGAAACGATGTTTATGGAATGGAATGCAGAGGCCATGTTATCTGTTTGCGAGGAAGTTTTACCCCGAAGTTCTTGAAAATCTGATGAACATTTTCTCCAACTTCACAGTTTTTTGATTGTTGCAAACGATCACTTGATTCACCATCACTCGCATGAGTTATTCCCATCAACTTTTGCTCTGTCTCATAAGAATGAACTCCTATACATTTTGGCTGTGTTAGCCCCAATGATATTTATTACTCTGTTGTAGTTCATTTTAATCATCAATAGTACCAATTTTAATTCATTTTGATTATAGGTTTTCTACTTTGTTTGAATTTAAAATGTTTAAAATGGTGGGTATCACATTTAATTTTACATTAATCACCAAGTTTTTCATTTGTTTCACTATTATGTATTTTAATAGTTTCTGTTTATAATTTAATTGTTTTTCTTATCTTTCATGCCTTCTACTTTTTTGGGATAATTCTACGTCTTTTTTGTAAATCATTCTAAATATCATACTTATTTTGTATTATTAAATTCTTAAATTAGCTTCTTCATTTAAGTAGCTAACTTTTAACAGACTTTAACTTAATTAAAGTTAAATTAATTTAATCAAGCCTGCTATTAACATAATTGAAGTTTTTTTTTTAATCAAGATCTACTATAATAAAAGTCACTAATTGTTTAGAGAAATTTGCAGTTGATTTAGACTTGACAAAGTAAAGGTGTGCAAGTAATGATTTAAATCAAAAAATTGAATTGAGCTATTTAAATTTAATAATTTAATTTGGTTTAGAATTCAATAGTTTTGATTATGATTTGATATTCTGAGTATTTCGATTAATTGATTAGATTTGGTTTCACATATTTAAAAATTAAATTGATTCGATTATGTAATTTTGATTATATTGTGAGGTTAATTATGTAATTACTCCTGAATTTTTACTGATTATTTTGCTAGTCTATTGTGGTGATGTAATTGAGTTATTTCGTGTGATTGAATAATTTTTGTAAACAGTAATTAAGAGTCAAGATGTATATTTTATTTAATTAAAGAGGTATTTGTTTCAATGTTATTTAAAAAAATAATTATTTGATTTAATAATATTTATAAATAATCTTCTATAAAATTACAGAATTATTAATTAAAAAATAAAATTTAAATATCATAATATTTAAATTACATAACATAATATACTAAGATAATAATAAATTAAATGTCTTCTAAATTATTTTTTTATGTTAAATTATTCTTATATTTAGGTTATTAAAGTTAAATTTTTTATGCAATATTTAATATTATTACGATAAGGTATAGAAAATTTTTAAGATAAAAAATTAAATAAAAAATAATACCTTCAGGTTTGGGCTTAAACAGACTGCTTTTTGCTTCAACTTTCAATTTCGATCGAAATTGATGGAAGACTTGGCATTTTTTAAATTTTTAATCAAAACTCAAAAGTTTCAACCATAATTCAAAGTTTTAATATAAAATTTTTTAAAATCTAAATTTTTACATTAAAAATTAAAAATTTATAGCAAATATTTATTTTAAAATTGCCAACATAAAAATTATAAGAATCATTGAAACTACTAGAGCCGATGCATCAAACTTACAATTAAAAATTGAAAATAAATTTACTACCAAATTTTAAAACCTTCATATAAATAGCTCTTCCAATATATCGAATAAATAATCAATAAATTTAAATTTTTATCTACTGGACAAATAAATCAAATTTTAGTTCATTGAATATTTAAATCACAATTAATAAATTTATTATTCAATTGAAATAAATTGAAATCCATAATTCTTCCAATCTAATCCTATCTTTAGTCATTGAAGTGTATTAATGTAA
>JAEMOT010001563.1:369404-397020 GCA_019297695.1 Apostasia ramifera | reverse complement strand
TTAAAATTGATCGATATAATGACAAATAGATGTGTAATTATAGGTATAACATTAAAACGCAATTAAATGCCCCTAATAGATCGCCAAATAACAATGTTTGATTAAAATACATCAATATAGTAAATATTAGGTGTGTAATAAGAGTATTATGTTAAAAAACCATCATAAAGACAATATTAAAGTCAAATTGCATATATTCTCTTCAAATACAATAAAAACTAATTTAATACACACACAATTGCTTTTACTCAATTAAACTAACTTACTATGCAATGAATCGTACTTTAAATGCTTGTACTCCACTTGAATTCAACGTAATGCAATGAATAGCTGCAAAAAAATTACTATCTACTCAAATTCATTGATATGTCATAAATCAGACCCTAAAAGAGCCTATTCTCTTAAAATTGATCGATATACGGAAAAATAGATGTGTAATTATAGGTATTACATTAAAACCCAATCAAATGCCCCTAATAGATTGTCAAATATCAATTTTCGATTAAAATAATCAATATAGCAAATATTAGGTGTGTAATGAGAGTATTATGTTAAAAAACCTTCTTAAAGATAAGATTAAAGTCAATTTGCATATATTTCTCTTCAAATACAACAAAAACAAATTGAATACACACACAATTGCTTTTACTCAATTAAAATAACTTACTATGCAAAGAATCGTACTTTAAATCCTTGTACACCACTTGAATTTAACGTAATGCAATGAATAGCTGTAAAAATATTACTATTTAACTCAAATTCATTGATATGTCATAAATCAGACCCTAAAAGAGCCTATTCTCTTAAAATTGATCGATATACTGAAAAATAGATCTGTAATTATAGATATTACGTTAAAATCCAATCAAATGCCCCTAATAGATTGCCAAATAACAATTTTCGATAAAAATACATCAATATAGCAAACATTAGGTGTGTAATCAAAGTATTATGTTAAAAAACCTTCATAAGGATAAGATTAAAGTCAAATTACATATATTCTCTTCAAATACAATAAAAACTAATTGAATACACACACAATTACTTTTACTCAATTAAAATAACTTAATATGCAATAAATCGTCTTTAAATCCTTGTACAACACTTGAATTTAACGTAATGCAATGAATAGCTCCAAAAATATTACTATTCAACTCAAATTCATTGATATGTCATAAATCAGACCCTAAAAAAGCCTATTCTCTCTAAAATTGATCGATATACTGACAAATTGATGTGTAGTTATAGGTATTACATTAAAACACAATCAAATGCCCTTAACAGATCGTCAAATATCAATTTTCGATTGAAATACGTCATTATAGCAAACATTAGGTGTGTAATCATAATATTATATTAAACAACCTTCATATAGACAAGATTAAAGTCAAATTACATATATTTTCTTCAAATACAGTAAAAACTAATTGAATACATACACAATTATTTTTATTCAGTTACAATATCTTATTATGCGATGAATCATATTTTAATTGCTTGTACTCCACTTGAATTCAGCGTAATGCAATGAATAGCTGCAAAAATATCATTATTCATCTCTAATTCGTTGATATGTCATAAATCAGACCCTAAAAGAGCGTATTCTCTTAAAATTGATCGATATAGTAATAAATAGATGTGTAATTCTAGGTATTACATTAAAACGCAATCAAATGCCCCTAATAGATCGGCAAATATCAATTTTCAATTAAAATACATCAATATAGCAAACATTAGGTGTGTAATTAGAGTATTATGTTAAAAAAACTTCATAAAGACAAGATTAAAGTCAAATTACATATATTCTCTTCAAATACAACAAAAACTAATTGAATACACACACAATTGCCTTTACTCAGTTAAAATAACTTACTATGCAATGAATCGTACTTTAAAACCTTGTACTCCACTTGAATTCAACGTAATGCAATGAAAAACTCCAAAAACATTACTATTCAACTCAAATTCATTGATATATCATAAATCAGACCTTAAAAGAGCCTATTCTCTCAAAAGTGATCGATATACTAAAAAATAGATGTGTAATTATAGGTATTACATTAAAACGCAATCAAATGCCCCTAATAGATCGCCAAATAATAATTTTCGATTAAAATACATCAATATAGCAAACATTAGGTGTATAATCATGGTATTATGTTAAAAAATCTTCTTATTGACAAGATTAAAGTCAAATTGCATATATTCTCTTCAAATACAACAAAAACTAACTGAATACAAACATAAATGCTTTCATTCAGTTAAAATATATTATTATGCGATGAATCATACTTTAATTGCTTGTACTCCACTTGAATTCAACGTAATGCAATGAATAGCTGCAAAAACATCACTATTTAACTCAAATTCATTGATATGTCATAAATCAGACCCTAAAAGAGCCTATTCTCTTAAAATTGATCGATATAGAGACAAATAGATGTGTAATTATTGGTATTACGTTAAAACGTAATCAAATGCCCTTAATAGGTCGTCAAATATCAATTTTTGATTGAAATACGTCATTATAGCAAACAATAGGTGTGTAATGAGAGTATTATGTTAAAAAACCTTCATAAAGATAAGATTAAAGTCAAATTGCATATATTCTCTTCAAATACAATAAAAACTAATTGAATACACACACAATTGCTTTTACTCAATTAAAATAACTTACTACACAATGAATCGTACTTTAAATTCTTGTACACCACTTGAATTTAACGTAATGTAATGAATAGCTGTAAAAACATCACTATTCATCTCAAATTCAATGATGTCATAAATCAGACCCTAAAAGAGCTTATTCTCTTAAAACTGATAGATATAGTGACAAATAGATGTGTAATTATAGTTATTACATTAAAATGCAATCAAATGTCCTTAATAGATCATCAAATATCAATTTTTGATTGAAATACATCATTATAGCAAACATTAGGTGTATAATCATAGTATTATGTCAAAAATCCTTCATATAGACAAGATTAAAGTCAAATTGCATATATTCTGTTCAAATATAACAAAAACAAATTGAATACACAAAATGAACTGCGAGCATATGCGGATTCGGTGAATCGGACATAACATATGACTTCAAATTATCTTTAATTTCATGTGCCAATATGCTCGAGCTTTGTTTCAGATTGTGAGTCACAATAGTACCCCTATTCGGAAGACCAACAATTGGCTGATAATTTTGGGGCTAAATGAGAATTCAAGCTGATGAAACTTGAATGTATGTGACTCATCCTTCCATCTCTTTATAATTTCAGAAACCAGCAGAAGATTCTGATTGAATGGGGATTCTGATTGAATGGGGAAATTTTCAAAAAAAATTTCATCCCTATTCTATCCAAAATCTCCTGTCTCTTCAGGAATGTAATTCTCAATTTCATCAAATATCTTTTTAACAGTACTAAGAAACATCTGGACTGTATACATAATAAACCAGCTTGTCCTCTTCTACTTTTCCTATCTTCCTTTGTAGTTCCACTATGCATAGTATCTGTATATAAGAACAAAGAAAAATTAATATATATATATATGAACTGATTTATTTTTTACGAAAGTAAATCAGGTTTACAAGAGTTTACAATAGCGTTACGTAGCGTATTCACTGACCTACGTAGCATATTCGGTGAGCTTCGTAGCGTATTCGGTGAGCTACGTAGCGTATTCGGTGAGCTACGTAGCGTATTCGGTGAGCTACGTAGCGTATTCGGTGAGTATGTAGCTATTCGGTGAGCTACGTAGCGTATTTACTCTTCATATAAATCATGAAGCCAGATCAAGAAGGACAAACTTCTTTATCTTTTATCTTTGAACAAAGAACAAATAGATAATAAATTATAATTTTATGGGAGAAGTTGGGACAATTACAAAAATTAATCACATTAACCATCTCAGACACTATCAAAATGCAGATGAAATTTTTTGAAAATAGAAGAAGAAGGTAACAATTTTGGATCAAACAAGATAATGCGGGTTGAAAAAAACAAATGACTTACAGAGCACAGGCTGGATCAAATAAGAAAAGGGACTAGCATGATGCTGCGGATGGCGTTGGAGAAAAGTGACGCTGGCGATGATGAACTTCAGTCCTCCACTGCGAAGATAACTCCGATCGGAGAGTAGAGCACAGAGCAGAGGAAAGCGCCGCTGAAGAGGGGTCGGCGGGTTGCTGAAGACGGCGTTCAAGAGGAGTGGCACTAGTGGGTAGCAATGCGAGGTGAGAGGGAAGAAGTTGAGGTTTCTGCGGGTAGAGATGGAAGAATGCGAGGTGGGACTGAGAGTCACGTGACTCAGACGATGGGAGGAAATAGAGTTTCTGCGGTAGAGACAGAAGAATCGAGCATTTAAAACTTTAAATTTGGGAAATTAGGGTTTCTGCAGTTAAGGCGGAAGAAGGCAAAAATTAGAGATATAAAAGGTATATACGCCGTTACATTTCATCGTTCACTCCGTTTTGCCACCGTCACTGTGGAGCCGGGACGCGCGCCACGCGGCGAAACATTACTGGCGTGCGGATAGCTGACGTGGCGCGCAAGCCGGACGCAAAAATTTCTCCTCTACTTTCGCTTCATCTGCGTCCTGTCACATGCACATGGGAGTGGTTCCCAGCGACCCATGCAGCGAAAGCTCAGTAGATCCCAGAGGGTTGAGCTAGAGCTCCACCTGAATAGAAAAATTCTTCTTTAGTATCACCTAAGCAATAGGTCTATTGCAAGCTAAAATTACCACGAACAATAGATGTATTCATTCGTTAGAGGTACATTACTTTGAAGCATGACACTATCTTTATTTATTCAACCAATCATTTAGTAAAGTGTTTAATAATTAATAATATTGCAAAGTACTTATTTTTGTCAAATTACTATAAAATATGAAAACTATATAATTTTATCAAAAGCAATTGTGAACGGTGATTTTATAAAAAATTAAAATTAGCTCAAAATTGATTTGAGTTATTTTCATATATTTCAACCAAATATTTTTGAGTTGTCTTAAAATTTTAAAATCACAGTGGTCTGTAATTAAAAGAACTTTTAATTAATTAGCTACTTTATTTATTTTTGTACCTTACATTTGGATGAAATTTAGGTGATAAATCATGAAATTAATAAATCAGTAATGGAAGGAGTGCAGGGCTCTTAAAGTAGCATCACAATTTTTTGAGTTATCAGCAAATGAGAAGATTCATCGGATTTTGAGCTATCAGCAAATGAGAAAGTATGCTTGTTCCAATGGATGTACATAAAAATGATTAGATAGGCTCCAAAGATGGTATTTTCAAAGAAAGAGATTTTCTTTCGTGTTTGGCCCTAAAATTATTTTAGTTATGCTCAAGACCAAAATAATATTTGATTAAAAAATAATAATAATAAATAAATTTTTATTACATTCTACATAAATTTTTATACAAAAAATTTTATTTTATTTCATATCTTCAATTATTTTCAATAAAACTATTAACTTTATTTCACATCTTCAACGAATGAAATATTTTGTTTTAGAATGTAAAATAAAATTGATAATTTTATTAAAAATGATTATATTAAATAAAATAATTTTTTTTTATATTAGAGTTTGTGTAGATTGTAATAAAATTTTATTGATTTATTTATTATTATTATTTTTTAATCTAGTACAATTTTAATCTTAGGCATGACCAAAATGATCTTAGAGCTAAACAGGCTCTAAGACCATCCACAATCTGACTGGGTTCATTTATGACCAACAGCCCCGAAAAACTACAGGTAAAATTTAGACTTGTAAACAGCTTATTCGGCTATAAAAAATTTCAAATGTATTTTGCGATATTAAAATCATAGTTTAAAAAAAAAAAAAATTTAACTTTAACCAGTTCTTATTATAAATAAGAATTTTGAATTTAATTCAACTTTTAAATAAAAATGTTACAAAAAAAAATTTATGCTTCTTTGATTTTGGTTCTTAGCAGTTAGGAAGAAGAATGCGAAGTATGCGTCATTGTCTGATAACTATCTTTGCAACTAATAGATGCAATAATGGAAAGCTTGGGGCATGGTAAAACATATAAGAAAGACAAGCTCCATGACGGAATGCAGTTTATGGCAATTAACTCGTACCTGTAAGTCGTCTGCAACTAATACATGCAGTAATGGAAAGCTTGGCACTTGGTGAAGCATATAAGAACGACAATCTCAATGAAGGAATGTAGTTATGGCAATTAACTCGTACCTGCAAAACTCTGGCTCAAATCAAACAATCGAGCTAGAACCACACTCTGACTTCAATATCATCAACATTGTTCTTCAGAATTGTCAGGGGCTTCAGATCATTAACCAAAGTGATGGACTTGCGTCGTGGGATGAAATAGCTTGCTTCGATGAAACCCTTCATTCCACATTGGCGATCATCTTGAAGTGCAAGGCAATGGACAATACAAGAGCCTAGTACGCCAAGCCATCCTGAACAACAACCAAAGCAGGATATCAATAGCAAGTATTCATGGTATTTCCATTGATGAAAATGTTTGTGTTCCTAAAAACTAATAGATGAGCAAATTCCCCATAGGTATTTGATTTAATATTATCTTAATATTTTTTTATATTATCTTAAATGTCATGATATTTAGATATCATCTCTTACATAACAATTTCATAACTTTTTAAAAAGTTATCTACACATGTCATAAAACCAAATAATTATTTTTTCCAGATAATATAACATAATACCAAAGTAGGATTGAACCAAACGCTCCTTAAATAATGTCACCGTTTGTTGTGCTTATGAGCTTTGGAGCTAAAACGTGTAATTTAAAAAAAAAATAGCGTAGGTATGTAAATCTCCCACACCACAAATTCAAATATTTAATTTACAATTAATGAACTAATTTGTTTGTGACTATCCTATCAATTCATCAAGGTACAATTAAGTGACAAACCAAAGAGGTACTAAACCAGCAATTGAAGAAACATATAAAACAGCATCACAGCCCTTTGAGCTATTAACCGAGGAGAAGGAAGAGCATGCTTCTGCAAGCATTGAGAGGCTGGTTAAGGTACATGTTAAGCAAAATATAATATTTAAACCAAGATGATCATACTCAACTTAAAAAAAAGTTGATTGACGTTGGGTTTTACATCAAAGCAATTTGATGCGAAAATGGGTTGCAAAATGTGACTTTAAACTTGTCAAAATTGGCCATTTGTGTGGACAGGGAGGTGGAGAGGTATGATGTTGGTGTGCGACAACAAGCTCTGCAAGTAATAGGTGCCATAGTGGAGAGCTCGGGGCTTGGAGAAGCATATAAGAAAAACAGATTCAATGAAGGGATACTGTTCATTGTAATCAACTCATACCTGGAGAGATTTGACTTCAACCTAGCTTGCTCACCAGACTTTGGCATCAACAACATCCATCTCATGGGCTGCCGGGAGATTCACATTGTTGATCAGATTGACAGGCTTGAGTCGCAGATGGAAGCACCATATATCAAAGAAGCTCTGCGTGTCCACATCGAAGACTACCTGAGATTCTTTGCAATAGGCAATACAAAAGCCTGACACACTTACTTACCCTGAACACCAATCTGAGCAGGATTTCAATGCAACCTTTCATAGTTTCTTCAATGATGAAAATATCAGGGTCCCTGTTGACTGGTGGGTGAGCAAAATCCCAAGAGCTATAGATAGAGCAGTTTCATGGATTGTGTGCACTACTTGCGGATGCAATTCAACGAAAAGCTTTGGTGAGGGACTAAAGCTTTCAAAAAAGTAACAAGGTACATAGTATTTATCATATGAGTATGATCTAGCGATTTAAATACTAAAGTTTGAAGAGTTTCTAATTTAGATCAAACATTCTAGTTCATACTTGTACCTTAAAACACAGTTTGCCTATTTTGACTGTTTGATAAAAGAAAAAGAGGCTAATGTATACTCACATTGTTGCCCTCAGTATGAGCACGTAATGATAAGCTTGACATGTAATTTGTTGGAGATAACAGTTGTAAGAATGAAGACAAGAAGTTCGAAATTGTTAATGAATTCAAAATGCATAAAACTGCACTAATAAACAAAACATGTAAAAATATTAAGGCAAACTATATAAAAATGGAATAGTTTTAAAAAAATCACATACAGCATTATAAACAAAATTTTGATGGTCAACCTTGATGTTGCATGAGCAACTAGTTGGAAGCGATTTTCTAATATGAACAGATGAGCAATAACTGTATGTACAGTGAAAAATTACCACTTAAGAGATTCAATAACTTGAGCATAACATTTTAGGGAACTTTATATACACGCCACACTGGACTTGTCTATTGCATATCTTATAATCTTATTCACCGTAAGTGCATTGAAATACTCAAAACGAGAAAATATTTTACGTTGCATACTTCTCCTATTAGCCCTGTTATATTGTTACTAAACTATAACTTGCGTTGAGATGCAAAATATGTGTATATAAAAAATATGCAAGCATATAAAATAAATTTGAATATTTTCATGCAAAAGATCATCAACAATTCTATTTTTTCTTTCAACTTTAGATTGTGCTTGATATGCTTCTGACACATGAAGGTTTCATTTCATGAAAAAAATGTCATGACACATGAGATATATAGGATCTTTTTCTGTTTGAATGTCAGATATATAGGATTTTAAGTCATCTAGTCCATTCAACCTTTATACAAAATAGATGTGGAGTAATGGGCAATAGTAGTTTTTAATATTATCAAAAAGGTTTCACGGCAGAATAAAAAAAATCTCTCGAACTAGTAACAACAAAGTTGTGCTTTAACAAGGTGTCCAAATTTGATTTCACAATATTCTTTTTTTGATGTTGAAGAATATTTTGAAAATCCTTAGCATTCTCTACATGATTTCCAAGATATTTTTTATTTCTTAAGATAACCTTCAATACACATAAAGAAGACTCTTTATTCTATTTACTAGTTTTCTTATTATACCCACCCCTATATATAAATCAAAGGATTTCTTAATTTAATATGAAAATTTTCAAAAAATGGTATCAAAGTGAGATACTAACGCTTGAAGACTTTAGAATGACCGGATAGCACAACAACAACGTGACTCTACGCCGAGATAATACATTTTCAAGATTGGGCTCGATCGCCACACCTTTTACCTTATCATCTAACTCCTTGGCGTAAACACTTAGTGCCTTGTCACCTTTTCAGTAAGCTCTCCTCTGTTTCTCCTACTTTAGCTGACATCAAGTAGCATGAGCAGGACATTGGAGTTATTCGCAATGAAGGCTCATGCTTCACTATTCCTTGGCCAACCTCAATACATATTAAGTGTCCGACAAACCCAACTCTTGCTAGAAAAGGTAGTAGTAATGCCATTTGTTGAAATGTGCTTAATCAAGAACTGACAACCAAAGTTGGAGCCGAGACAAACATAATGTCAGTATCAACTATCTTTTTCACATCAACTAAAAAATATAAGCCCATTCGCTTTAATTCTGAACTTTATGAAATCATAGTCAACTATCCAAATGAATTTATCTTACACTTTCAAATCATCTTGCAGATATTGTTTTGGATTAATGAAGTGATAGTAATTGTTAAGGAATGTAGTACATTGGATTTGGAAGCTTAAAAGATCGATGGCCTATTTCTGAACCCACCAAATCACTCCACTGATCTCCAGAATTTCCATGAATTCTGTAGCCATCTGCAACTATTACAGATCTTCTCTCAGACTTGTATACTTTTGCAGATTTTCCTCGATCACTTGGTCCTCTGCAATGCATGAAGTAGCTATCAGATATAAGGGTAAGGACTCTTCTGACATATTTCAGAATAAAAATCAAAATGTTCAGAGGCTTGATTTTAATTCTAAACAAAAATTTTGAAAATATGTTTTCCAACAAATCCTTCTGTTACTTGAAAGAAAAAGCCTCATTATCATTCAATCTCTCATTCATCTGGCCAGCTTCGCTCTCCCTAGCCACACGAGTAAGATGAAGGGAGTGGTCCGAGAGATGACTAATAGAGTCATGTTAAAAATTAAAGATAAACTTTGAAAAGATATTTTTGTTTAAAATTTTTAAAATAATTCAAAATCAAATTAATTTTTTATTTTTGACTTTTTTACATGGAATGAGATAATATTGATGTTAATGCTGGACTTTGTGTCAAATTTCAAATATAAATAATTTCAATATCGAGACTTGTGTATGATATGATTTGTAAGGTTAAAAACATTTTAGCATACGCAAAGAACACTTTGGAAACCCTAATCTCATGGACAAGGAGTTATTTAAACTATCACAAAGTATTCATAAGTCAAGCAAGTCAACTCAAAAAGAACTCAGTGACGTCAATAGCCACAGCTAGAATATGTAGGCATGCAAATAAGTTGATCGTCATGGGGTAGCCCTATGACTCGACACACCAAGTTCTCCACTCAGTATCCCCTTCAACATCTCAAATAGCTCATTCGACATATTACAACCCTTAGAAGAATTGTCATCGAGTATAACTTCTAAACACTTTACACCTATTTCAACAATTTTGAGGGAAGCATTACCATTTTAATGGTTTTTTTTTGAGGGGGGAGGGGGTTCAGTTTCTTAAGCAAAATTGAATATAGTTTGGAGATGAAGAATCACTCATGAGAGTTACTTATATGCAAATTGCAAAAGCATTAGATGGCATGTCAGTTCCCTATTTCTTAATCAGTTCCCTATTTCTTAATCAGTTCCTAACTGCCTAACATTGAAGTCGTCGATAAGATACACATAAATCTTGAAGCCATAATAAAGTATCGACCAACGAATTGCATTCATAGATAATTGAAATTGATAAAAAAAATCGCTTATGTTACTAAAAAATGAGGCATCATCAATTGAGGAAGAAGAAAAAAAATATGAGTTCTATCGCAAAGACTTGTTACAAAGAGCAAAGCTGAAGGCTTTAGTTGGAAAGTGTTCAATAGGCCCGCATTAACCAAAGATCGGAAAGTGTACAATACACTATCTTGAAGAGCTTTGGAGCCTGCAAATGGCATTCCTCAAGGCAGTCCATAGTTTTCTCAATGGCCTCCCATGCCAAATACCGACATGCCTCAACATGCTTGCACCCAAAATTAGCAAGAATACAAATCAGTGTAAAGCATTTGAGCCTCACCCACCAACTTTTCTTTTACATCATAAGCGGTCCTCAAAATTTCTTCCAACTACTAGATTCAGTTGAGCTAAGATGAATGTCCATGCTTGTTATGAGTCTGCTCCTTGAGCTAAAATGAACATGCTTGGTCATCTCCTAACTGCTAGTAGAGGGATGAGTATGACTACTGGAGGTCCTCAACATGCTTGATCAGAATACCTTGGAAATGTCGCATGACCACCTACGAGAAACTGAACTTAGACTATCTTTGCAATGATTCCCTTCAATTATCCCTCTTCTCCTTTGAAGTAGTCTCTAAATGGCTACCCATGATAATCTCATCCCCTATCACTTCGACTAGAGGCTCACCAGCCTTCTGAGCAATCAAATCAGTTTGCCTCTCTTTTTCTTCCTTCTTTGATGAAGAAACTATGATTGTTCCGTCACTGCAGACATCTCCCCTTTCTTCCTCATCTTCATATATGGTCGATTAGGCAAGGGAAACGAGAGGCGAACCATTACAACCAAACATTTCATCTTGGGAGATTTGAAGAGTTACCCGCACCAAGATGGTCATACCTACTTGAACATCTTCTGATCATTCAGTGGCTTCAATTGCCTTCTCAAAAATGGTTATAATCCCTTAAAACAAATTATTCAAAAGTTCTTCAGATGGTCATTTCAAAGCTTGGTCGCCCAAAAAACTGCTTACATTAACATCCGCCTAGCAGATGGCAATGAAATGTATCTTCTTCTCTGCTATTTTTATCTTCTTGGCCGGTGGTTCTTCTACATTGCCACCACTGGAATAGGTAGCTTTTGCGTCCCTCTTCACATGGATTTTGCACTCATGTGTGCCGCTTTGCTTTTTACCTAAAAAGAATTAATGCCTAACTACCTAACATCAAAGTCGTCGATAAGATACACACAAATCTCGAAGCTATAATAAAGTATCGACCAACGAGTAACATTCACAGAGAATTGAAATTGATAAAAAAACATCACTTGTATTACTAAAAAATGAGGCTTCATCAATCGAGGAAGAAGAAAAAAATGAGTTCTATCGCAAAAACTTGTTACCAAGAGCAAAGTTGTAGCCTTTAGTTGGAAAGTGTTCAATAGGCCCGCATCAACCAAAGATTGGAGAGTGTACAATACACCATCTTGAAGAGCTTTGGAGTCTGCAAATGAGCATTCCTCGAGAGGCGAACCATTCCAACCTAACATTTCATCTTGGGAGATTTGAAGAGTTACCCGCACTAGGATGGTCATACCTACTTGAACATCTTTCGATCATTCATTGGCTTCATTGCCTTCTCAAACGGTCATAATCCCTATAACAACTTATTCAAAAGTTCT
This sequence comes from Apostasia ramifera, assembly GCA_019297695.1. Classification (NCBI taxonomy): domain Eukaryota; kingdom Viridiplantae; phylum Streptophyta; class Magnoliopsida; order Asparagales; family Orchidaceae; genus Apostasia; species Apostasia ramifera. The sequence continues at coordinate 384,533 of JAEMOT010001563.1, read as the reverse complement.
TCAAATGGTCATTTCAAAGCTCAACCGCCCAAAAAATTGCTTATATTAACATCCTCCTAACAGATGGTAATAGAATGTATCTTCTTCTCTGGTATTTTCATCTTCTTGGTCGGTGGCTCTTCTGCGTTGCCACCACTGAAATAGGTAGCTTTTGCATCCCTCTTCACATGGATTTTGCACTCATGTGTGTTGCTTTGCTTTTCCCCTAGAAAGAATCACAGGCTATGAGTGGATTCAAAAATACTAGGTGAAAAGGGAAAGAAAAAGTGATCAAAAGCTACAAAGGCTCGTGAAATTGAAGGGTGAGTTTGAGCCTTACAAGTGTCCATGATAGAAGAATACAAGCAAACAAAGGCCGAAAACAAACTATCAAAGTATTTCCAAACAATCTTCGATCGAATGACTTGGAGTCGATTGTTTACATAACCACAAAACTACTCAACCATGCTCAATCATAAGCCTGCACACGATGGTATAACATCGTTTGATGGACACAAATTTGAACTAGTCATTTAGAAGTTACAGACTCACCTCCATTTCCTCCACTCAACTGGAACTGAATCTCCTTTATATGACTGCCACGTGGACCAGTTATGTCCCCGCCTCCACAATTGTCACATGTGCGAATCATCCTGATGCTGGCAGTTATATCGGATGTCTAAGAATACACATACACCACCTCCCTTGGAAGGGGATGAAGGAATCGCAACTCATTCCTTTGCATTCTAGTTCATTTGTATTCTTCTAATATTTAGTGAATTCTCTTTAAGAATCCCAAGGGCGCCATGGTTTTTCCTAGCCAAAATCCACGTAAAAATCTTGTATCTAACTAATATCATTACTACATTTTCCTCAATTTCTTTTTTATACTCAACTGACCTCACACAATATATTTAACTACTTCGAAAGAGGGTTTTCTAGGTGATTGAAGTAGGATTCTATTGACAAGACGAACTCACGCGATAACACCCACTCCTCAGAAAACTCTTCGAACACTTTATCCAGGTAGAGGCGGTACCCCAAGTTCTTTATCAACCAGCTTGTCTAATTTCTCCAAACCATGCGCAAGTGATGCCAATTCCTACTGTCCTGGTGCAGGCGGCAACCAAAGCCCAAAGGCCAGCCTGCCAAACTTCTCCAATTCAACTACAAGTAGCCCTTCCTCCTCTAGTTTTGGCCCTATCTAGCGAGCATCGGATCTCTTGGTTTAGTATGAAGCTATTTAAATAATCGCCTTCCCCAATCAATTCTTTTTCAGGTTCCTTTGTGGGGCCAGCACATGAGGTGGGTTTTTTAATTTGTTCCCCTTTAGGAGAATCATGTTCAACGATAACAATTTCTGATTGGTCTCTCGACAAATCACTCTCAATGAACTCTAACTTTACACACCAAACAATGCGTTTTCCAGGATAAGGTGTGGTCACCTCTTCATTCAATATTAGCAGAGCTTTCCTCTTTCGCCAGCCATTTTTCCAATGACCCTACATTAGATCTCAGATGAGGGAAACAAGCAGCGATGGGGAGATCATTGAAACTCTTTGATTCAACCTCAGCATGAAGCAGTCCCCTACTTTAGCATCTTGTTCATGAGGAGAGTTAATCTACTTAATAGAAAAAAAAATCTTACTAACTCCCATTTCTTTATCATAAGCTTTTATGCCACTTGCTTAACTTCATCTTTAGTTACAAGGATTAGAACTTCCCATCATGCCCACTTGGTACGCCGTGTCATGTCACCAAATGCAACTTCTAAGAAGTTCGGTAGTAGCCAATCCTTCTTTGCTAGTTTGATCACCATAGCAAATAGCATCATGAAGGAGCAATACCAAGGTCCTCCCATAAGTGGAGCTGGCTACTGGACCAGTTTTGCTTCAAATTGGTCTAGATTTGGTTTAATAAATTGGTTGCTGGTTCTGGGTAGAATGGTAGGGTAGGTGACCAACCCAAAATCAATAGAATTTAAGGGTTTTGGTTCTATTGATAATCGACAAAGTTCGAAACCAGTTCAGGAACAAATTTTTTATCTTTTATTTTTATAATAGGGGAAAAGGTTATAGGATTGGGCCACCTTGCAGTCGCGGGGCTACAAGTTTGCCAAACGCCAACCATCCTCTAGCTTAACCAGGCTAGCCCGTTGCTTGGGATAGCCAATAGTCTGGGCCCAACTTTCCTTCCTTATACAACAACAACAACAATGAAGCCTTTATCCACTAGGCGGGATTGACTACATGAATTGTTTCCATTGCACTTTATCAAATAACAAATCCTCACTTAACTTTAAGTATGCAAGACCATTTCTTATAATTTTCTATCAAGTTTTTTTTGGTCTTCCTATTTCTCTTTTCACATAGGTAAAATTCAATAGCTCAACTCTTCTTATTGAAACTTCAATCGGCCTATAATATATGTCCAAACCAACCAAGCCATCCACGTGGCAACCTAGTCAACTCAAACAAAGACTCGCATCAATCAAAACCAAAAGCCAAGTTAAGAAAGCACTTTAATTACTACAACAACAACAACAACAACAACAACCAAGTCTTAATCCCACTAGGTGGGGTCGGCTACATGAATCCTTTGTTTCCATTGCGCTCTGTCAGTTACCAAATTCTTATCTAAGTTTAAGTAACTAAGATCACTCCTTATAGTTTCTTGCCATGTCTTCTTTGGTCTCCCTCTTCCTCTTTGTACTAAAGCACTTTAATTACTAATCAACATAAATTGGGAAATAGTACATTCCACTTAAGTTAATCAATAGAGACCCCTACTCTATTGTTCAATCAAACCCATAAATCTCCAATTCAAACCAAGACATCATTAGCAGATAAATCAGAGATCTTAGTCTATGACTTATATAAATAATCTTTGATTCTTATTGGCCACCCATATCTAATCACAGGTGTCTAGAGTACTACGTTTAACGGGTGCTATCACATTCTCTTTTATTCAAGGTAATATGGAAGTTGAATTCTCTAGGACATAAGGCATTACTCCAAAGCCTTGGGCACATATTATACCAGAATGTCAGGCACTATTGGACTCTTTCTGATCTCCATGATAAATATTATCTCATCAAAGCCTATAGGGAGATCCTTCCTTTTAAAGGCAGGTTTGAAAAGCTGCAAGGCTCGACAATGACCTCCATAGAAAGAAGCTCCTTGCTCCACCTTCTTTCGTCAAATCCAAGACAACTTCTTTTAAAGTTAACTTTGTTTAAAGTTAAATTTTAATAATTAAAAGTAATGTATGATAGGAAATAAAGTTAATTTTTATATAGGAATATGTTCATAATCTGAAATAAAATAAAATTTAATATTGATATTTGTGTAAAGAATGAAATATTATTATGTTTTATTATAGGATTTGTGTAAGAAGTATTTTAGTAAAAGGTTGCTCGAGATCAAACAGAATGATGCTAATAAGGCCCAGGTGTAAGCAGCTTAACTCATCTATAAATACCGCATAGAAATGAGACAAAATTTGCTTATCTATAAATACCTCATAGAAATGAGATCCAAATTTGATAATAATAAAGGCAAAGCCATAATGGTGACTACTGATGAAACCATGTAAAGGAATATGTTTGATCAAAAGCAAGGAACAACTTGCCCTCCCTTCATCCTACAATATTGTAAAGGAAATACTTCCATAATTCAACTGCTTGCATATTAAGCTGCAGAGAGGAACAATTTAAATACCAACTCATTCACAAATTATATTCAAATTCCTCAGTATTATTAGAAATTTGATGTAAAAATATCATATTTTACCTTAAAATAAGCTTTTCCCAATCACGAAATCCAACACTGATTAGATTATCAATAGTAATATCCCTGTGTGCTTCACTTCTGCCAGTCAGCAATATGGCCTTGAAGCCCAAGTCCAGAACTTGATGATAAAGCTGAAGGCTACACTGAATAGCAGGTGCCACTGCCTTCTCCACCCATTTATCAAACTCATGGCTATCGAACAGCTCCAAGCTGCATGTACATCCATAAATTTAAACATTTATTACTTGACTATGAAGAAAATGAAGATTCTAAAGTGATGCGTTCTACAAGGGAAAAAAGAACGCTTAAAAAAGGATCATTTTCTATGCAATCTGAAGAATGCAAATTTAAACTATTGCATCGGGAATATCCATAACAAAAGCAAACAGTCCAGACGTTTATTGAATAAAAAGCAATTCCTCATCAAGATGTGTACAAGAAACAGAAAAATGAAGAGAGATTTACATACATGTCCAGTAAATTTGTTCAAAAAAATGATTGAATTGTCAACATAATTTTTTAAAGAGAAATATTTAGTTCAATTGAATGGTTTCATGAGCGTAAATGTTCAAGTATAATGTGTGATGTAACTCTTTGCAATCAATAGATCTTCGCCATTCTAACTAACCAAGTTCAGAAATAACTCAAACACAGTAACATCATAATTATGCAAATAAAGGAAGCTTGAAAACTTAATATTTACTCATTTTGAATGTGTACAATGTAAGCAATGTGATTTCATGGTTAATATGTAAATAAAGTTTAATTTGGCATGCATGTAAATCCCCATGAATGAGATGCAGAAATGGGCCTAACATGATTTAAACCTACATAGTATCAATCTGAAGCTAAAAAATTTAAGTAGGCAATAAGCATCCTGAAGAAACTAACCTTATGAGCTACTCTTCAACAATTTGATTTGACAGTCAATTATTTGTTATAAAGACAATACTTTAAACACTATGCATGGGAATTATTCCTTATCAAATGTGGATAAAAGAACATAAACAGATAAAGTGGGACTTGCAAATATAACAAAAGCCAAAAGCTTAGAAAAGAAGCAAAATTGTCCTATCTGAGACAATGAGGGACTTGGAATACTTTAAAGGGGTAATTACATACATGCTACATTAAAAGATTATACTTACATATTAACCACCGTTCAAGATTTATTTGCTTATGTGCCATACTGTAATCTTCAAAATTACAACAATAACACATAATTAAACTACGGTTAACCAAACTCAAACACTCATGGTGGTGAGCAGTGGTGGTAAGAGGCAATGCCTAATGGCCAGCGACGAGCCGCATAGTTGTCGACAGTAACCAACGGTGTGGCTGCAAATCAAGGCCAATCAACAGCAACGATCGATATATGGTGGCCGATAGTGGCCGGATTATAGCAATGGGGTACCTAGCAAGGTGCTTCTAGAATTGCATTGGGCTAATGATAGCCTATATATGGAATATTCCATCTATATTCTGCTTATTATAAATAGAGGTGAACTTGAGTGGTGTATATATAATATTTATGATTACACCAACGTAAATAAATTTTGAAAAGTGGTAAATATATAAATAAAATCTTGTAGAGTGGTATGTATGTAATTTTCCTTTAAAATTTATTTGACATATTCTTTGGCAATGAGGCAACCTATGATCGGTAAGGTTACTGAAAAATTTGCATTTAAAAAAGTTTTGTTTGGATGGTTTCATGCCATTAGCTGACCAAAGGCAATTGAACATAAATTATTCCTCATTAGCACTCACATTGGAAGAAATTATACAAGTGTAGAAGTACCACATCCAATGAATAATAGTTAATTTATTAATGGTAGAAGTTTTATACCTGTAAAACCAAAATGTTGAAGGGCAGGGATGGGAGGGATGCTATATTGAATGTACCACATTAGGCTGCAACTCTAACCAATGAATGAAAAAATTGGTTGGTGATTACTTCACATTAACATTAGTAACATAGAGAAAATGATACAGACAACTTCCTCTAATGGAGGAGCGGCGCACCACCTTGATTGTCTAGTTACTTATCGGATTGAGATGAATGTCAGTATGAAGGAAGATCAAACGCTTCCCATTGAGAGGCTAGATCTAAACCCAATCATTCAACATTACATCTAAATGATTAACCTCAATGCACGATCAAAACTCACCCGAATCCATGATCGGCGTAGTACTGCAGATTTGAGAGCAGAGTCTCGTCCACATCAAACACCCAGGCGTCCTTCCCGTCGCCAGCAAGCAGCACCGACCGAGCGAAGGCGGCGGCCTCCCGCGCCGCGATCTCCAAATCGTACCTGTAGCCCTTCCCCGTCATGTACTCCCTCACATAGCTGCCGCACTCCTGCGGTACCGTCTGCCAGGGCGCCAGGTTGTTCGCCTCGCCGGCGACTCGCCAGCTCGTGCAACGGATCAGCAAGTCATCGGCGTCGTCATCGCGGGCGACATTTTGGGCCCGGTCGGCGATGAGAGGCCTCGAAAGGAGGAGGATGTCTTGGTCGGCAAAGGAGGAGGCCGAGAGGAAGAGGAGAAGGAGAGGGAATGCCAGATTCATTGAGGATCCAGCTAGGGTTTCTGATGCCAGAGGGGAAAGGGAAGGAGGAGGATTGCGAGAAGGATCAACATATATATATTCTCTTCGGAGGAGAGCAGGCGGAGTGCGAGAAGGGTAACAGTACCTGAACTGAAATCATGACTGTGTAGCCGCTTATGTAACGGGGTAGAATGTGGCGACCTGTTCTCCGAGGGCACGGGAAATGACTGAGATTGAAGTGGGCCCGAATGACGTGGACAGTTTGGACGACAGTTGGGCCTTCGGCCTTTGCACTTTGGGGCCCAGCTAACAGATTAAACAAACAAGCATTATACCCTCTGCGCTCGGTCTTCTCATGAAGTATAGGCTTTTTTTTTAGGAAGATTTGTCAAAATAATATCAAATTATATAATGATTGTTTTAAAAAATATATAAAATTGAAAAAAAAAATCATTTTAATATAAAATTTTATTAGCATAAAGTTTGTTGAATATATAAAGAACATGACTGAATTATCGTTAATTTTTTATTTTTTTTTCAAACTGGCAAAAAGAGTATTGTAATATCATTAAAAATGCATAATGTTACATATCTCCCACATAATCATAAAGATTTTTTTTTGAAGACATAAATTAAGATTTTTTATGTGCTACTGTTATCAGACCGTAATATTAATTAGATTTAAAATTCAAAATTATTTATCAAAACTAAAAAGTATTTCTCCACCAAAGTAACGCAGGCAACTAGAGTGAGGATTTATGTTCAAAAATTCTAATTGATTTTAGTTACTTTAATGTTAACTTAATTTTATGAATTATATTTATGAGTGCTTAATTCAATTCAATGTTATTTGGATGTAATTAATAATATCTAAAGGTTTGTATTATATTTAAATTATTATTTATTTAATTTAATATTACTATAGTAAAAATAAAACATCAGTCTAATTACACTTTGTTAAAATGATCATTTAACATCACTCAATTATTTGTGATATTTAGATATTATTTTAAAGCAATAATTTTATAATATTATCAAAATATATAATTAAACTAAATACTCAATCTTTTCATATAACTAGAGTGTCTAATTCATTATTATTTAGATATTAAATAAATTATATTTGCATAAAAAATAATATCACACAAATTTATATTTTTTAATTTTCAACTTGTTTAGCTCAATACTAAACAGGCCCTTAAATTTTTTATATTTTTTATATATTTATATTAATTTAAAATTTATATAAAAAATATTTTATATTATATTCTACACAAACTTCAATATTAAAATACTATATTATTTCATTATATATATAAATCTCAATAAATCAATTAATATTCATTCAAGATTTACATAATATAACTAACATATTTTTATTTTTTATTACACATATTTATCAAAAAGCTCTAAAAACTTTTCTTCACCCTTTTTGGCATCATGCCAAATGAGCAATGTTTGGATTCTTGAGATAGATTCACAATCGAGTACTTCAAAATTATATTAAACACTTCACTCAAGTCCGTTTAACATCTCAATTAAATGAGTTAGGATTTAGGTTGACTTGAAATGATACATTAATTCAATTTACTATCACATCAAGAAACAAATGAGTTGAACTCAAATCCAACCTATTGGTAAGCAAATGTACATGATAGAACAAGCTCATGAAGACATGATACATGTAATAAGGTTAACATGTGCTGGAACTACAAATATGTACAACAAAAACCTATTTTGACACTTTCAAAAACCCTATTTTGAAAGAGTCTCTACTACAATATTTGATTCTCAAATGCCTACTATACAAGCATCCTAAAGAGTATGCATTCATTTAATGAATAATAAATGGTGAAAGTATAACTCATTTTGCTATAGATCTCCATTCCATTATTGCAGAGCGAAGGGAATGACTTGGTATAAGATTTTTATTAGGCAGTGGCAGATTTGTCATCGGCGACGTCTCATTCACTTCGAGCCATGTATCAATGGCTTTTCGATCATAAGTGTAGCCGTCAGATGCGACGCAGGGGTCCTCCATCACTTCCTATTAAGAGAAAATTAGTGATCCACTTTATATGAAAACTTAGGGTATTACATACATAGCACAGAGCATATTTTATATTAAAAAAATAAATAAACACCACAAAGTAGTACAATGACGAGCTTTTCATTACATGCTTAATTTACCAAATTAGTTGTCAAATATCTCTGTAGATTTAAAAATACTCGTATGACTATTGTTAATCACTACTTTAGGCTCTTAATTTGAACTGCACATATGTGCAACTACGCTTCCCACAGGGACCACGAATAAGTTGTCAAATAAAGTTTGTAAGAGTTTTGTTGATAGAAGAGTCAAAATATATTGACGTAAAAACTCGCCAAAATTAGTAAAAAAATGATTGCTCAATGCCTAATCGTTCTTAAAACTAATGGCAGGGGAAGGGACTAGAATTAGATGTTGGATCTTGCACATATCCCATAAACAGATCTTCTTTAATTAACCATGACCACATTGTCTAAGGCAGACAGATCAACAGATATCCACAAAATTTATTCCATTCATTTATTTTCTAATTTTATTTTATTCCTTCACAAAATTATCTACAAGAAGCTTCTCTTCTATACCAAGATGATAATTATTCTCTTTTTCTCTTCAAAATAAGATTCGGGGATCGTCAAACTATAATAAAAATTCAGTCTGATGATTGACATAAAAATGAATAGAACTATTGTACCAAGGGAGCTTTTGATTCAATACAACCTATAAAATGTTAGTTTAATTTAAATGTCAATATGGTCTAGATGAATATGTATTGCTTGTTTGATGCAATACTATTATATCATTGATTAAACTGTAATGATTTAACTTTAAAATATAAAATTCCATAGCCTACAAATCTTCACTATGAAATCACATCCCTGTACTCCTCCTCAGCCTCCCTTATTTTGACATGCCATACTTCTATATCATCGTCGATTTTTTCGTAGATGAAGTGACATGCCTAGTTTTAGATGTCATCTTAGAATGACTACTTCATACTTCTTTGTAATGTTATTTAAAAATGATATTAGATAAAACAAATAATTTCTCCAAGCAACCTAACATCACAATAGCATTGAACTAAACACACCGGTAAATTTCATCTCTTCTAATACCTTCTCTTGGATCATCAGCTTAGATGCTGAGTATATTTCTGGGGGCACTTGGCACATTAAGAAAGTTAAATCCATATAGTTCCATGAGGAACCAACATTAGGATAAACAAATGCATGTATTCAAAAATAACTTGATTCCGAGTAAATATTTCGGCTGAGAGAGAAAATTGAACACAAATTAGTATGCAAGGGCACAACTAATTCGTACACCTTGGTATCAACCAATGGATATAGACTATTTCAAAAAGTCTGGATATAACTATTTCATTCAACAATGCAAGCTCCTAAAATTATCTGGTATGATGACATGATGTGCCAAATATGATAATGCTGGTAAAAGTAAATCCAAGAAGTAAATCATCATTATGATCAACAGCCTAACCACAACAAATTGAAGTCAGCTTTATGTATCTTTATTTGGCAACTAAATCTACCAAATGCAATATGAGATGTCAATTCTAACTCATTCGAATGTATGCGTACAACCTTCAGCCAAGTAGTTTTTGGTCAACACATTTTCATCTTATTTATTTCACAGCAAATTCAAACCATTTGCATTATACCCCAACTCTCTTGCAAAATTAATCATTTATAACTTTATCGCTTCTAGTATTACCACACACATCCAGAGACAAAAATAAACACGAGAAATGCACCAATGGTAGAATTTCAAAGAAAATAAAAGCATAGAAAAATGTGCAAGGAATGAGAACCTGAAGGATTGGACAGATGAAATGGCTGGGAGGGGTCGGTGAGGGGTGATTTACCAAAGTCTTGGCCTCATCAGCCATTATTCGTAACCTTTCAAGCACTGGCAGAACCTGATCTTCCAAGTCAGGCCTATCCTTATGCCTCAACTCGGCACAATGAAGCCCGAGTTGAGCCAATTCTCGTGTCTCCTTATCAGGCCATTGACCAGCCTTTGCATCCAAAATGTCAGATAAACTGTCATCCTCCACTGCTGATTCCACAATATAAGCAAGTCCCATAGGTAGTTTCCCTGTCAATAACTGCAGGATAACAATTCCTAGAGCATATACATCAGATTTGGGTGAAACACGACCAGTCCTTTGGTACTCGGGATCAATATAGCAGATAGTCCCAACAGGTGCTGTGTCTTTGTATATACTCGACACCGGGAAGTTTACAGTAGAAAGTAAAGTGGAGAGGCCTACATCACCAATTTTGCTAACAAAATTGCAGTCAAGCAAGATATTTGCTGGCTTTAGATCGCGATGAATGATTGGATCGGGATTTGAACTATGAAGAAAAGCAAGAGCAGAAGCAACTTCCCAAGCTATCCTGAAACGGAAAAACCACGGCAATGGAGGTGAGTTGTCCCTGCATTGCAGCCTGTCATCAAGACTTCCATTTTCCATGAACTCGTACACCAGGCAACCACGGTCGAGACAGGCCCCCAGAAGCACTAGCATATGAGGATGGCGAATTCTGCCCAAAATATCAAGCTGTAGAGAAAAATGAAACTACATTTGCATAAATATTTCCAAGTTGTGAATTCTCGTGCTAACAAATGTGTTATATGCTAACAAATGTATTTATAAGTTATAACACAGTAGGCATAGACGCATTCCGACAATAACCTAAGGCTTAATTTAGAGGTCAATTAGTTGGCAAAGATTAACATGTAAAAAATAGCCAGCAATTGCACAATCACAGACAATGCAATTACATAAGTTTTCAAGTAGTATAGCTAAACTGTAAGACATATATGCACAAGTCATAACGTTTTAAGGATTGAACATGTCATCTATTTTTAGAGTCTAGGGCAACATACAGCTTAACTAACATGTTTATAGTCATATTTTCAGTTCCCAATCGTTTCATTAGTAATGCATGTGATTAGATCACTTAAAATATATATGGTGCTGGCTGAAATTAAAAGCATTAAACAAAGCAGAAGATTTTGTATTGCTGCAAGAAATGTAAGAAAAACTAAACAATAGCAACAGAAAGACTAAACTTTCATAAAGAGTATGTGAACCTTCTTTGCAAAGTTTCCCACATACCTCTTGTTTGAATTGCTTATTTCCGTGGGCTTCATTTGAGTGAAGAACTTTCACAGCTGCCAGTGTGTGATGGAACCTACCCTTGTAAACTGTTCCATTTGCTCCCATTCCAATCTTCAGGGAATCAGAGAAACATAAGGTGGCAGATTCTATCTCTTCCCATGTATACGTCTTGTAAGGTTCAGTTTCACACGAGAAGGCAGCAGCACTCTCCTCAGCATCCCTTCCAAATTGAACTTCCTTTTCGACATATTCCATTATATACTCAGCCTCTCTTTCTACTGCTTCCCGCCGTTTGATTTCTAACCTGGTCAGTTTTCTAATCACTTCTTCTCTGCCCTCTATCTCTTTTAGTATAGCCTCTTCCTTAATGTGATGTGCACTTAGCTTGTTTAAATAACAAAATAAGAAAAAAGTTCACTTTAGGGTCTAATAACTCTCTTCAGGAAAATAGAGGTGTAATATAATTCCCTACTTACCACTTCAGAAGAAGCAATTGATTCATTTTGCACAACTTCAACCATATTCTGAAGATGCTTTAGTTCAACCCTCAGCTTTTGAAGCTCAGAATCTATATCAATCTGCCAACAAAGAAATACAAATGTCATTTAAGTCAATAATAACTAGGTAACTATGTGAAGCTTTAATACAATTGCTGAATATCAGTCAGGAGCTTCGGAGTACAAAAGAAAGAAGATTCATTGAGATCTGTGAAAAGGCACCTGGTCAACAGAAGCAGCATTCTCCATTACCAATGACTGATCCATGAATAATGAACTTCCACTACTAGAACCAATGCGACTGTCAAATTGTTGTTCTGACAAGCTCACGGAGGAACTTGAAGTATCTTCATAAATGAACAAAGATGACCTCCCTTCATTGAAGGTACCACAGGAACTGGTAGAGGTACTGCCAGAATGAAGAACAGTGCACGGCAGATTTTCTGTTTTCCACAAGAAAATTGAACATTTAGCTAATCGATTAATACATACAAGACAATTCTATCAAAAAAAATAAAAAATACATACAAGACAATATTAGTAAGGTATTGTGGATCAATATGAGAATCTTGACAGATAACTAATGGAAAGAAAAATTCTTGAAGGCCAAGCCAAAAATTGGATAAGAAAAGCACAAGTAAGCTTTCATAGAGTTTGTATTCTATCTATAGTTGAATAGGAAAGTGAGTATGCTTCCCATGCCAACTTAAGACACAGTAAAAATACATGGAAATGTCAACAGATGTATTCAACACTTTCACATTATCGCTTCCCCTCTAGCATTCTTAACCCGTGCACTGTTTAGCAGTCATTGAGAATAGGATGCAGGAAGAGACTTGTTAATTCATATGGCAAAATATGTAGTATTGATGATGTGATTACATAATGGTACTTTCAGTTGCCCATTTTAGTTTCGCATCATACATAAGTTGCAATAGAAATGTGGGGAAGCAACATCCCGAGTGGCAATGCCCATTCCTTTTTCTTATAAGCATCAATGATAAGGGAAAAAGGAGCATATAAATAAGTTGAAAGATATCTGACAGAAATAATGCGTAGATTAAGAAGATAATAATGCTCAAGCAACTCCTACATTAATGGTTTGAAATCCTCCTTTAAGTAAACAGTAAACTAGCGTGAGCTTTTCCCATCAAAAATGTTCTGAAAAGAAAACCAATAAAGTCAATTTATTGAAAATATTCCATCAATCCTTACACAAGCCAACGAGAAAATAACTTGTCATTGAATACAAAATTGACATATAGTAAATCATTAAAAAATAAGTGACATAAATATTGTTTAAATAATACAACAAATGCCAGTTCATGCTTATTTTGAAATTTAACTGCAAAAAGCAAACCTAAAAACATCTCTGCACGAAATTTAACTTTCGAAATATGAACAAAAAAGTTGAATTCACTTATATTTATAAGAGATGCGCCTTAATAAAAAAGTATTAGCTTGCTTTCGAAATGAGGCTTAGAGAGCATTTAGTTCATTATTATCTTAATGTCATGTCATGTTATCTATATCTAGATATCATTTCTTAAATGAAAATTTTATCATTTTTTTCAAAATTATCTGCACATGTCATCCAACCAAATAATTATTATTTTTAGATGATATAACATAACATCAAAATAACATTAAATCAAATGCCCCCTTAATTTTAATGGTACATGAAATCAAAATAGTAGTAACGTAAGAATAATATTAGATTGCCTAATTGAAGAGTTAGTAGAAAAGCACTGACTTGTACTTATTTCATCATTTGTCAAATCATCAACCTGTGAGGTCGCTGCACGGATAGAAGCCAACTTTCCTTTGGAAACAACATACACTGTGCAAAAGCTAGGGCAGCAATTTGCGATTTTCGAGGATAATTTGTGACCCTTAAAGTTCCTGAAAATTAATTTATAATGTTAAACTTCAAATATTAGTTTTTTACATGAATCGAGTCATATAACAAGTATGATGATACGTAGAGTTTTAAAACTAAGTCAACAAAAATTATAGTATGCTGATGAAAGAAGCCATTGAAACAAAAATTACAATTGCATAATAAACATATTAGAGCAACAAATACATTCAAAAAATCTAGTTAAAAAGGTTGCCAGTTCAGATATTTTCTATACTTCTCTATGCAATCATTAAAAGTACAATTACTTGGATGAAATGACTATTTTATTTCATCTTTATTCTTTATAGAATAGCTATTTCCATATTCACTTTAGTAGAATAACTATTTCATATTTTATGAAATAATTATTTTTTCATCCGCTAAAGGAATAGCTATTCCTTGTTGACTAAAAATATTATTCTAAAATTACCTCTATTCACACATATACACATATACAAATATATGTATATGCGTATACATATGCACATCTTTTTATGTATACTATGTCTACATATATACTTATAAAAATTACATTTATCTAATTATTTATCTAAAATTAAATTTAATAATAATAAATAACATAAAATTTTATTAGGTTATAAGTATTTTAGTACTTTTCTTTTTTATCACTTCTTACTCAACATTCTATTCCATCCAAGTAAACAGGAATTATCAGTCTGATGCGAAACAATATGCGCGATGTATTCTAAATAGAGATCAGTAAATAAATTTAATAGATAGGCATAAGATTGCTCAGGAATATTGCTGATGAAAATTATGTAATAATTAAGAAACTATAGGTTCGAGAAATAAAAAAAAATAAAACAACAACCAAGCCTTAATCCCACTAGGTGGGGTCGACTACATGAATCCTTTGTTTCCATTGCGCTCTATCAGTTACCAAATTCTTATCTAAATCTAAGTAATTAAGATCACTCCTTATAGTTTCTTGCCATGTTTTCTTTGGTCTCCCTCTTCCTCTTTGTACATGGGCAAAATCAAATAACTCAATTTTTCTAACTGGAGCTTCAATCGGCCTACGATTTAGATGTCCAAACCATTTAAGCCGACTTTCTCTAAGTTTATCCTCAATTGGTGCAACACCAACTTTCTTTCGGATATACTCATTTCTCATTCTATCCTTTCGTGTATATCCACACATCCACCTTAACATCCTCATTTCTGTAATATTTATTTTATTTGTATGTTTCCTCTTTAT
>JAEMOT010001563.1:347722-360133 GCA_019297695.1 Apostasia ramifera | reverse complement strand
ATTTTTTAATATAAAAATAAAATTCTTTGATATTAAACTTAAAAAATAAAATATTTTTTTTCTCGTCCAAAAAATAATTTTAAACCAAATAAAGCCCGTGGGTAGCCCGGCCCGCACATTGGGCGGGCTTGGTAATAAAAATAGGCCCGCAAGCCGGGCCAAGCCCGACCCGAGCCCGAGTTGACTTAGTCAAAGCCCGCTTAGGCCCTGCCCATGCCAAGCCCGACCCGCCCATTGCCCAGGTCTAATCATCAAGCTTAGTTCTCTATGTACCGCTGTCTCTCGGGACTCTCTCTCTCTCTCTTGGGACCCCTATCTCTCACGTCAACAAATACTATTATATTTGAGATAAATAGATATTTTTAGATATTGATTTATTATATATAAATGTATTTGAATTGAATATTAGTAATTTTAGAATTATTCGTTACTATATCGATGAATTTAAGCCAAATATAAATATTAGAGAGTGATTTATTGTGTAACAAGTTATTTTAACTGAATAATAGTAATTACATGACTATTTCATGATTTTTTTTCTATTTCAAAAGAATATTAGCATTTTGATATTGGTCTGTCCTATATTAATGCTTTTTAACTTAGTACTTATAATTACACTATTTAAATTTGTTATATCAATTTATTTTAACTGAAATCATATATTTGGCCATTGATTCGATGCATATGACAGAAATTTAACATAATACTAGTATTACATATCTAGTTGATTGTATATTGATATATTTCAATTTATTAGATAATTTTAGAGACTGATTTGTTGCATATCTTAATATTTGAACTAAACTGTTGCAATTTCACAACTATTCATTGATATATCAATGAATTTAGGTTGAGTAAATGAATTTAGGGAATGATTTATTACATATCAAGTTATTTTAACTAAATTCTAGCAATTATGCAATTATTTGATAATTATTTATTGTATTTCAATTGAATATTAGCAATTAGATATCAATCTTTTACATATTAAAGTATCTCAACTTGGCACTCACAATTACGCGATTTATATTTGATGCAATGATGTATTTTATTGGAAGACATATTTAGTGATCCATTCGAACCACGTGAATGTATTTTAATATAATACTAATAATTACATATCTATTTAATAATATATCGATGTATTTAAATTTAATAGACAAATATAATATTAATTTATTACATATAAATATATATGAATTAAATAACGATGACTTTACAACTATTCTTTGCTATATCAATGAATTTAAACTGAATAATTACTTTCAGAGAATGATTGATTATATAATATGTTAATTTAACAGTATACGAGCAATTATACAAAAATTTGATACTTTTTCATTATATTTGCAAAAAAATATAAGCTTTTAGTCATTGATTTATTCCATGTCATAGCTTTTTAACTTGGTATTTGTAATTATACGATTTAGATTTGTTATATCTATATATTTTAACTGAAACCATATATTTGATAATCGATTTGATGAATATGATAAATTATTAATATAAGACCAGCAATTATAAACTTACTTGATAGTATATCGATATATTTAAATATAGTAAACACTTTTAGAGATAAATTTGTAACTTATTATTGTATTTGAATTAAATAATAAAAATTTTATAATTATTCATTACTATATCAATAAATTTTGATCTAATACATGAATTTAGAGAATGATTCCTTACATATTTAATTATTTTAACTGAATACTAACAATTATATAACTATTTGATAAATTTTTATTATATTTGAATAGAATACTCGAACTTAGACATCGATCTATTCTATATCAAGGTATTTTAATTTAGTACTCATAATTATATGATTTGTATTTGTTACATCGATGTTTTTTAATTGAAAGCAGAAATTTGGTGATCGATTCGATACATATGAATGTATTTTAACATAATAATAACAATCACGCATCTTCTAGATAGTATGTTGATATATTTAAAGTTAATAGACATTATTTGATATTAATTTATTACATAGCAATTTATTTACATTGAATAAAAGTAATTTTGCAACTATTTATTGTTATATCGATGAATTTAAGCTAAATACATACTTTTGAAAAATAATTCGTTACATAATAGTTTATTTAAACTAAATACTAGTAATTATATGACTATTCTGTAATTTTTTTATATTTAAAAATAATGCTAGTATTTAGACATTGATCTATTCCATAGGCATTTTATTTTAGTGCTCGCAATTACGTAATTTAGATTTATTATATTTATGTATATTAACTGAAAATATATTTATGGTGATCGATTCATTACATATGATAGAATTTTAACATAATGCAATCAATTACTCATGTACTTGATGATATATCATTGTATTTCTATTTTAGATACTGATTTATTACACATAAATATATTTGAATTGAATTGCGGTAGTTTTGCAACTATTTATTATTATATTAATGAATTTAAGCGGAATATATGTATTTTCAGAACGATTCATTGCATAATAAGTTATTTTAACTGAATATTAGTTATTATATGACTTTTTGATAATTTTTTTTTTATTTTTAAAAATAATACTACCTTTCAGACTTTAATCTATTCTATATCAATGAATTTTAACTTAATACTTGTAATTACAAAATTTAGAATTGTTATATCAATTTATTTTAACTGAAAACGTATATTTGGCGATCAACCTTATGCATACGATTAAATTTTAACATAATATCGATAATTGCTCATGTTATTGTATATCATTACATTTCAACTTAATGAATACTTTTACAAACTGATTTATCATGTATCTATGTATTTGAGTTAAGCAATAATAATTTTACAATTATTCGTTGTTATATCATGAATTTAAGTTGAATATATGAATTTAGAGAATAAGTCATTATGCATTAAGTTATTTTAACTAAATTGTAGCAAACCTAAAATAGAAACCCTAAACTAAATATTAGCAATTATACCACTTGTAATTACACAATTTAAATTTATTATATCATTATAAGTTAACTGAAAATATATATATTTGGTGATTTATTAATTGCATATGATTTATAAGATGATTTTTCATCGTGTTTGAATAGAATACTAGCATTTAGTTATTGATCTATTCCATATCAAGGTATTTTAACTTCATACTTATAATTTTAGGATTTTAATTTTTTTATTGATGTATTTTAACTTAAAGCATATATTAGGCCATCGATTTGATGCATATGATAAAATTTTAATATATTTCTAGTAATTATACTTCTACTAGAAAGTATATCGATATAACTAAACTTAATAGACCCTTTTTGAGACTGTTTTGTTTCATATTATTGTATTTAAATTAAACAGTAGAAAGTCTATAACAATTTATTACTATATCAATGAATTTAAGTCAAATACATGAATTCAGAGAATGATTCCTTACATATTTAATTATTTTAACTGAATAATAATAATTATATAACTATTCAATAATTATTTATTATATTCGAATAAAACACTTGAATTTAGATGTCAATCTATTATATATCAAGGTATTTAAACTTAATACTTGCAATTATATGATTTATATTTGTCACATCGACACTTTTTAGAAGAAGGCATAAACTTGGTGATTGATTCGAAGCATATAAATGTATTCTAACATAATAGTAATAATCACGCATCTTCTGGATTGTGTATTAATATATTAAAACTTAATAGACACTTTTTGATATTTATTTATTATATATTAATATATTTAAATTGAATAATAGTAATTTTATAACTATTCATTGCTATATCGATGAATTTAAGTCGAATACATGCATTTGGAGAATGATTCATTATATATTAAGTTATTTTAATTGAATACTAATAATTATATAACTATTTGATATTTTTTCTTTATATTTGAAAACAATGCTAGCATTTAGAAGTTGATCTATTCCATATCATGACATTTTAATGTAGTACTCGTAGTTACGCAATTTAATTTTTTTAAATCAATATAGTATATCAATGTAGTATATCACTGTACTTCAACTTAATAGATATTTTTAGAAACTAATTTGTTATGTATCTACATATTTGAAGTAAGCAATGGCAATTTTATAAATATTCAATGCTATATTCATGAATTTAAGTTGAATATATGAATTTAGAGAATGGTCTATCATATATTAAATTATTTTAACTAAATTGTAGCAATCCTAAACTAGAAATGCTAAATCCTAAACTGAATATTAACAATTATACCACTATTCTATAATTGTTTCATATTTTAAAATAATATTAGCATTTAGATATTAATCTATTTCATATGAAGCCATTTTTAACTTAGTACTCGTAATTACACAATTTAAATTTATTATATCTTTATAAGTTAACTGAAAATATATATTTGGTGATTGATTCGTTGCATATAATTGAAATTTTAATATAATACTAGTAATTTGTTATGTACTTAATAGTATACCATTTTTTTAAAATTTAATAAGCACTTTTTGTTACTGCTTTTTTACGATAAATGTATTTTAATCGAATAGTAATAAATTTATCATTATTCATTGTTATATCAATAAATTTAAGCCAACACAAGCATTTAGAGAATGATTCGTTACATAATAGTTATTTTAACTTAATACTAGCAATTATATGACAATTTGATGACTTTTTATTATATTTTTAAAGAGTACAACATCTAGTTGTAGCAATTATTAGTTGTTTAATCCGAGTACTATGTCGAAAAATACCTTGATATAGATAAAATTAAAATCAAATTGTTCTCTTCTAATACAATAAAAAAGTATTTGAATACTTGTATAATTACAAGTATTTATTGAAAATAATGTATTACGCAATAAATCATTCCTTAAATGCTTCTATTCTGCTTGAATTCAATATTAATGCAATGAAAAATTCTAAAAAATATCAAAAAAAAAAAAAAATCTAAAAATATCACTATTCATTTTAAATACTTTGATATGTCATAAATCAGTCTCTAAAAGTGCCTAATAAGTAATAATAACTCGATCTACTTTCAAAAAGATTTGTAATTGCTGCTATTATACTAAAACACAATCATATGTCCTGCACAAATCGCCAAATATCTGTTTTCAGTTAAAATACAACGATATAGCAAATATTAGTTGTTTAATCAGAGTATAATGTTAAAATGCCTTGACAAAGATAAATGCAAAGTCTAATTGCACGTATTCTTTTCAAAAGCATTCAAAAATCTTTAAATAATGTCATAGTTGTGAGTAATCTATCAAAATAAATTACTATGCAATGAATTATTCTCTAAATGCTTGTATATGGCTTGAATTCAACGTTAATGCAATGAATAGCCGTAAAAATGCCACAATTCAGTTGAAATACCGTGATATAGTATAAATCGGTCTCCAAAAGTGCCAAAAAAATTTAAATACGTTGATGTACCATCAAGAAGTGGTATAATTGCCAGTATTACATTAAAACTGAACCATATCTCTCTAATAGATTACTAAATATCTATTTTCGGCTAAAATACATCGATACAACTAATATTTGTTGTTTAATCCGAGTACTATGTCGACATGTCATGATATAGACAAAATTAAAAATAAATTGCTTGTATTCTCCACTAATACAATCAAAAATATTTGAATACTCGTATAATTATAAGTATTTAGTTAAAGCATTGTATTATACAATAAAGTATTTTCTAAATACTTGTATTTCGCTTGACTTTAAGATTAATGCAATGAAAAGTTTTAAAAATGTCGCAATTCATTTCAAATACATTGACATGTCATAAACCAGTCTCTAAAGGTGCTGAATAAGTTATAATAACTCGATATACTATCAAAAAGATGTGTAATTACTGGTATTATATTAAAATATAATCATATATCCGTAAGAGATCGTCAAATATCTATTTTTGGCTAAAATACATTAATTTGACTTTAATCTTGTCTTTTTGAAGGTTTTTAACATAATACTATATTTACACATCTAATATTTGCTATAATAAAGTATTTCAATCGAAAATTAATATTTGACGATCTATTAAGGGCATTTGATTGCGTTTTCATGTAATAACTATATTTACACATCTATTTGTCACTATAATGATCGGTTTTAAGATAATACGCTCTTTTTGAAGAGAATATATGCAATTTTACTTTAATCTTATCTATATGAAGGTTTTTTAACATAATACTATGATTACACACCTAATATTTGCTATATTGATGTGTTTTAATGAAAAATTGATATTTGGCGATCTATTAAAGGCATTTGATTACATTTTAATGTAATACTTATAATTACACATCTATTTGTCACTGTAACGATCAATTTTAAGAGAACACGCTCTTTTAGGGTCTGATTTATGACATATCAATGAATTTGAGATAATATGTTTTTGCAGCTATTCATTGCATAACGTTGAATTCAAGTGGAGTACAAGTATTTAAAGTACGATTCATTGCATAATAAGTTATTTTAACTGAGTAAAAGCAATTGTGTGTGTATTCAATTTGTTTTTATTGTATTTGAACAGAATATATGCAATTTGACTTTAATCTTGTCTATATGAAGGTTTTTTAACATAATACTATGATTACACACCTAATATTTGCTATATTAATGTATTTTAATGGAAAATTGATATTTGGCGATCTATTAGGGGTATTTGATTGCATTTTAATATAATAACTATATTTACACATCTATTTGTCACTATAACGATCAATTTTAAGAGAATACGCTCTTTTAGGGTTTGATTTATGACATATCAATGAATTTGAGATAAATAGTGATGTTTTTGCAGCTATTCATTGCATTACGTTGAATTCAAGTGGAGTACAAGCAATTAAAATACGATTCATCGCATAATAAGATATTTTAACAGAGTAAAAGCAATTGTGTGTGTATTCAATTAGTTTTTTTTGTATTTGAAGAAAAAATATATGCAATGTGACTTTAGTCTTGTCTTTATGAAGATTTTTTAATATAATATTATGATTACCTAATGTTTGTTATATTAATATATTTTAATGGAAAATTGATATTTGGCAATCTATTAGGGGCATTTGATTGCATTTTAATGTAATACCTATAATTACACATCTATTTTTCAGTATATCGATCAATTTTAAGAGAATAGGCTCTTTTAGAGTCTGATTTATGACATATCAATGAATTTGAGTTGAATAGTAATATTTTTGCAGCTTTTCATTGCATATTGTTGAATTCAAGTGGAGTACAAGCATTTAAAGTACGATTCATTGCATAGTAAGTTATTTTAACTGAATAAAAGCAATTGTGTTTGTATTCAATTTATTTTTGTTGTATTTGAAAAAAATATATGCAATTTTATTTTAATCTTATTTATATGAAGGTTTTTTAACATAATACTATGATTACACACTTAATGTTTGCTATAATGACGTATTTCAATCGAAAATTGATATTTGACGATCTATTAAGGGCATTCAATTGCGTTTTGATGTAATAACTATAATTACATATCTATTTGTCACTATAACGATCAATTTTAAGAGAATACGCTCTTTTAGGGTCTGATTTATGACATATCAATGAATTTGAGATGAATAGTGATGTTTTTGCAGCTATTCAATGCATAACGTTGAATTCAAGTGGAGTACAAGCATTTAAAGTGCGATTCATTGCATAATAAATTATTTTAACTGAGTAAAAGCAATTGTGTGTGTATTCAATTTGTTTTTGTTGTATTTGAACAAAATATATGCAATTTGACTTTAATCTTGTCTTTATGAAGATTTTTTAACATAATACTATGATTACACACTTAATGTTTGCTATAATGACGTATTTCAATTGAAAATTGATATTTGACGATCTATTAAGGGCATTTGATTGCGTTTTAATGTAATAACTATATTTACACATCTATTTGTCACTATAATGATCAGTTTTAAGAGAATATACTCTTTTAGGGTCTGATTTATGACATATCAATGAATTTAAGATGAATAGTGATATTTTTGCAGCTATTCATTGCGTTACGTTGAATTCAAGTGGAGTAAAGGCATTTAAAGTACAATTCATTGCATAATAAGTTATTTTAACTGAGTAAAAGCAATTGTGTGTGTATTCAATTTATTTTTATTGTATTTGAAGAGAATATATGCAATTTGACTTTAATCTTGTCTATATGAAAGTTTTTTAACGTAATACTATGATTACACAATTAATGTTTGCTATATTGATATATTTTAATCAAAAATTAATATTTGGCGATCTATTAGGGGCATTTGATTGCGTTTTAATGTAATACCTATAATTACACATCTATTTGTCACTATATCGATCTTTTTTAAGAGAATAAGCTCTTCTAGGGTCTGATTTATGACATATCAATAAATTTGAGTTGAATAGTGATGTTTTTGCAGCTATTCATTGCATTACGTTGAATTCAAGTGGAGTACAAGCATTTAAAGTTCGATTCATCGCATAATAAGTTATTGTAACTGAGTAAAAGTAATTGTGAGTGTATTCAATTAGTTTTTATTGTATTTGAAAAGAATATGTACAATTTGACTTTAATCTTGTCTTTATGTAGGTTTTTTAACATAATACTCTGATTACACACCTAATATTTGTTATATTGATGTATTTTAATCGAAAATTAATATTTGGCGATCTATTAGGGGCATTTGATTGCGTTTTAATGTAATACCTATAATTACACATCTATTTATCACTATATCGATCAATTTTAAGAGAATAGGCTCTTTTAGGGTCTGATTTTTGACATATCATTGAATTTGAGATGAATAATGATATTTTTACAGCTATTCATTGCATTACGTTAAATTCAAGTGGTGTACAAGGATTTAAAGACGATTTATTGCATAGTAAGTTATTTTAATTGAGTAAAAGCAATTGTGTGTGTATTAAATTAGTTTTTGTTGTATTTGAAGAGAATATATGCAATTTGACTTTAATCTTATCCTTATGAAGTTTTTTTTAACATAATAATCTGATTACACACCTAATATTTTCTATATTGATGTATTTTAATCGAAAATTATTATTTGGCGATCTATTAGGGGCATTTGATTGCGTTTTAATGTAATATCTATAATTACACATCTATTTTTCAGTATATCGATCACTTTTGAGAGAATAGGCTCTTCTAGGGTCTGATTTATGACATATCAATGAATTTGAGTTGAATAGTAATATTTTTGGAGTTATTCATTACATTACGTTACATTCAAGTGGTGTACAAGGATTTAAAGACGATTTATTGCATAGTAAGTTATTTTAATTGAGTAAAAGCAATTGTGTGTGTATTCAATTAGTTTTTATTGTATTTGAAGAGAATATATGTAATTTGACTTTAATCCTATCTTTGTGAAGGTTTTTTAATATAATACTCTCATTACACACCTAATATTTGCTATATTGATGTATTTTAATCGAAAATTGATATTTGGCAATCTATTAGGGGCATTTGATTGGATTTTAACGTAATACCTATAATTACACATCTATGTTTCAGTATATAGATCAATTTTAAGAGAATAAGATCTTTTAGGGTCTGATTTATGACATATCAATGAAGTTGAGTTGAATAGTAATATTTTTGCAGCTATTCATTGCATTACGTTGAATGCAAGTGGAGTACAAGCATTTAAAATACGATTCATTGCATAGCAAGTTATTTTAACTGAATAAAAGCAATTGTGTATGTATTCAATTTATTTTTATTGTATTTGAAGAGAATATATACAATTTGACTTTAATCTTGTCTATATGAAGGATTTTTAACATAATACTATGATTACACACCTAATATTTGCTATAATGACGTATTTCAATCGAAAATTGATATTTGACGATCTATTAAGGGTATTTGATTGCGTTTTAATATAATAGCTATAATTACACATCTATTTGTCACTATATCGATTAGTTTTAAGAGAATAAGCTCTTTTAGGGTCTGATTTATGATATATCATTGAATTTGAGATGAATAGTGATGTTTTTACAGCTATTCATTGCATTACGTTAAATTCAAGTGGTGTACAAGGATTTAAAGTACGATTCATTGCATAGTAAGTTATTTTAAATGAGTAAAAGCAATTGTGTGTGTATTCAATTAATTTTTGTTGTATTTGAAGAGAATATATGCAATTTGACTTTAATCCTATCTTTATGAAGGTTTTGTAACATAATACTCTCATTACACACCTAATATTTGCTATATTGATGTATTTTAATCGAAAATTGATATTTGGCAATCTATTAGGGGCATTTGATTGGGTTTTAACATAATATCTATAATTACACATCTATTTTTCAGTATATCGATCAATTTTAAGAGAATAAGCTCTTTTAGGGTTTGATTTATGACATATCAATGAATTTCAGATGAATAGTAATATTTTTGCAGCTATTCATTGCATTACGTTAAATTTAAGTGGTGTACAAGAATTTAAAGTGCGATTCATTGCATAGTAAGTTATTTTAATTGAGTAAATGCAATTGTGTGTGTATTCAATTAGTTTTTGTTGTATTTGAAGAGAATATATGCAATTTGACTTTAATCTTATCTTTATAAAGGTTTTTTAACATAATACTTTGATTACACTCCTAATATTTGCTATATTGATGTATTTTAATCGAAAATTGTTATTTGGTGATCTATTAGGGGCATTTTATTGCGTTTTAATGTAATACCTATAATTACACATCTATTTGTCACTATATCAATCAATTTTAAGGGAATAGGCTCTTTTAGGGTCTGATTTATGACATATCAATGAATTTGAGTTGAATAGTGATGTTTTTGTAGCTATTCATTACATTACGTTGAATTCAAGTGGAGTACAAGCATTTAAAGTACGATTCATTGCAAAGTAAGTTATTTTAACTGAGTAAAGGCAATTGTGTGCGTATTCAATTAGTTTTTATTTTGTTTGATGAGAATATATGCAATTTGACTTTAATCTTATCCTTATGAAGGTTTTTTAACATAATACTCTGATTACACACCTAATATTTGCTATATTGATGTATTTTAATCGAAAATTGATATTTGGCAATCTATTAGGGGCATTTGATTGGATTTTAACGTAATACCTATAATTACACATCTATGTTTCAGTATATAGATCAATTTTAAGAGAATAGGATCTTTTAGGGTCTGATTTATGACATATAAATGAATTTGAGTTGAATAGCAACGTTTTTGCAGCTATTCATTGCATTACGTTGAATGCAAGTGGAGTACAAGCATTTAAAATACGATTCATTGCATAGCAAGTTATTTTAACTGAATAAAAGCAATTGTGTATGTATTCAATTTGTTTTTGTTGTATTTGAAGAGAATATATACAATTTGACTTTAATCTTGTCTATATGAAGGATTTTTAACATAATACTATGATTACACACTTAATGTTTGCTATAATGACGTATTTCAATCTAAAATTGATATTTGACGATCTATTAAGGGCATTTGATTGCGTTTTAATGTAATAGCTATAATTACATATCTATTTGTCACTATATCGATTAATTTTAAGAGAATAAGCTCTTTTAGGGTCTGATTTATGACATATCATTGAATTTGAGATGAATAGTGATGTTTTTACAGCTATTCATTGCATTACGTTAAATTCAAGTGGTGTACAAGGATTTAAAGTACGATTCATTGCATAGTAAGTAATTTTAATTGAGTAAAAGCAATCGTGTGTGTATTCAATTAGTTTTTATTGTATTTGAAGAGAATATATGCAATTTGACTTTAATCTTATCTTTATGAAGGTTTTTTAACATAATACTTTGATTACACTCCTAATATTTGCTATATTGATGTATTTTATTCGAAAATTATTATTTGGTGATCTATTAGGGGCATTTGATTGCATTTTAATGTAATACCTATAATTACACATCTATTTGTCACTATATCGATCAATTTTAAGGGAATAGGCTCTTTTAGGGTCTGATTTATGACATATCAATATATTTGAGTTGAATAGTGATATTTTTGCAGCTATTCATTGCATTACGTTGAATTCAAGTGGAGTACAAGCATTTAAAGTATGATTCATTGCAAAGTAAGTTATTTTAACTGAGTAAAGGCAATTGTGTGTGTATTCAATTAGTTTTTGTTGTATTTGATGAGAATATATGTAATTTGACTTTAATCTTGTCTTTATGAAGTTTTTTTAACATAATACTCTAATTACACACCAAATGTTTGCTATATTGATGTATTTTAATCGAAAATTGTTATTTGGCGATCTATTAGGGGCATTTGATTGGGTTTTAATGTAATACCTATAATTACATACCTATTTTTCAGTATATCGATCACTTTTGAGAGAATAGGCTCTTTTAGGGTCTGATTTATGACATATCAATGAATTTGAGTAGAATAGTAATGTTTTTGGAGCTATTCATTGC
>JAEMOT010001563.1:317924-334952 GCA_019297695.1 Apostasia ramifera | reverse complement strand
CGGGGCTCCCGGACCCGCCAGTTGGCGCGCGTGCGTCCGATCGGGAGGAGAGAGAGAGAGGCCGCCTCTCTCTCCTCCCGATCTAGCGCACGCGCGCAGCCGGCGGCCGTGCGCATGCGTAGGATCGCGAGGAGAGAGAGTGGGGCAGGGCAAAATGGTAATTTTAAAAATATTAATAATAAAAAAATAGAAAAAAGACCTATTTTAAAATTTATTAAAACTCAATGACCTGGGTGTAATTTGCCCATATATATATATAAAATAAAAATATTATAGTAAGATTTCAATATTCTATTTCTATTTTCTTGATTGAGCTAAATTGAATTCTGTTATATATATTGCGTGATATAGATTTGGAAGGATGAGTATCTTAATACTGTCACTTTGTTTCTTTTCCATAGTAATTCATGATTATTATATTTATTGTTCTTGAAAAAAAATTCTTTAAATCAAATATTTATGAAAAATACCATCTAAGTCATATATAAATAATACTTTCTATTTTAAATATGAATTTATAAACAGTAATTTTCATTTATCTTTTTTTTAACTCATAGAAATGAGCATATGCAACTAAAATTATAATTAACATATTTTAAAAAAATTACAATAATAGAATTATAAAAAAATATAAATTTAAAAATAAAAAAATTAAAATAAAATAATTTTATAAAAAATAAAGACAAATATGATAAATTTTATTTAAGAACTAGATGAGTTAAATATAATTTAGCACTTAAATGAAGAGTTAGATGTCCATTTAGATGTAATTTTAATTATATATATCAACTTTAGTTGAGTTAAAGTAATAAATAATAAATAAAATTAGCATAGAAGTGTCAGTAAATTCAAATTTAAAATATAAAGTATTATTTAGATGTAATTTTAATTATATATATTAATTTTAGTTGAGTTAAAGTAATAAATAATAAATAAAATTAGCATAGAAGTGTCAGTAAATTCAAATTTAAAATATGAAGTATTATTTATAAATGTTTGATTAAAAAATATTATTTATAAAAAAAAGACTTTTATGAGGATGATATACATAAATTCCTCAAAAATAAATCCTTCTTATAATATAAACAGAGCTCGACTGTAATTATAAAGCATCTATAAATCACCATTGGTATGCACGCACCAATCTTAAAGCACGCCTCAAACGAAAGCTTGGAAGCACGACTTCCTCTTCAACCGTCATTTCACCAGATCAACCACCCACGCAATATCCGGCGACCCCTCCTCCTCCCCTCCCCCCCCGGCCGACGGGCAACAAGATAGCGGGAAGCGGGAAGCAGCACCACCGCCACAGCAACCCACGGTCACCGGAGCCTCTTTCCCTGCGACGACGGCGTGGCCGCGGAGCTCACATTTGAAGCAGTCCCGAATCACCTCCGGCCGCAGCTGCTCCGGCGTGTGGGCGAAGAAGCAGACACGGCGCGGGCACACGATCCCTGCCTCGCACACACGTGTGCGGTACCGCGTCGGGTGGAGCCAGAACTCGAACACCCCGTGCGCGTACTCGCAGTTCTGCCCCCGCCGGCACTCCCCGGCCTGCCGGAACTCCGGGCAGGCAATGCCGTGGTACGGAAACTTCCTCGGATCCCGCCGCCGCGCTTTCTCCCCGTGGTGGGCGTAGGGACATGCGGTCCAGTCGTGACTCTTGGCTTTCTGGCACCGCCTGACCTTGTACGTGTACATCAGGAACTCGTCCGCCTCCTCCGCCGCAGCCGCCGCTTTAATGCTCTTTTCTTCATTGTCCCCGCCTCCGGAGAGCCCGCCGGCGAGGCGGAGGTACGCGGCGTAGACCTCCATTGCTCCCACTCGCGTATGGAGAATAAGAAGAAGATGATGATGATGGAATATTTATGGGGCAATCGTTTCCTTGTCCGGCTTTGCATGCTGGTGCAAAGTGTTGCTGACGGCGTCCGGTGGTCCTGTCCTCATAGGGATGACCGGAGGGCGCCTAAGCACGAATCTTGAATCAGATATGACGGCTGTGGTTGATCTCTCATTTCTCGTATCCAGCGTGAATCTTGGAGCGGATCCGAGGACTGTTGATGCTACTTATCCACATTGAATGTAATTTTTTTACTTAATATAAATTTTAATTATAAAAATTAACTTTATTATATATATAATATAAATATAAATATTAAAATTTAAAATATTTTTTATATATTTTTAACTATTAAAATAAATTTTTTTATTAAATTTAAAAAATAGAATATTTTTTTTTCTTATCCAAAAAAAACTCGAATCAGATCAGGCCTTATGAACCCAAACATATTTTTTTGGCGTGAAGTTAGACTTTATCTTTTTTTATTTATCTCAGGTATATCAAATTTTTTTCACATTCACTTAATTTAAAATTTAGGTGACATGATTTAAGTTAGACGTTATAATTTCCAAATAATTATTAGGATTAGCGGCTGAATTCGTGGGACTCACCTAATGATGTCGTGATATTAACACATTAACCGACTAAATCTAATAGTTTTTTAATTTTTAAGGTAGATTTTTGTATTATTTACTTTTTAATCTCTTTGTGATCTCACATTTTTTATCGTTCATATATTCCAATGTGTTTGATGCATTTTATACAAGTTTAAAATAGCTAACTAGTATTTAAATTTTAGAAAATTAATTTCAGTTATCACAAGTAACATCAACAAATCTTACAATAGTTGAGTATCTATGTCTCTAATTATAGTATAATAATAGCAATAATAAGAAGTAATATAATGTGTGGAGTATCTTCATTTTCAATTATAATTCATTATTAAGAGATCATATGTAAAAATAATAGAATTTGATGTAAATAAAGAGTAGCTTTCGAGTGTTCAACAAACACTTGTAACTTAATTTATCAAATGGAGGAGGGTTTTAAATAATGAGTATTTACATTATTTTAGAAAATTGAATTTATTCGATTACTTTTAAATAATTATTTAAAGATATTATTAAATTAAATAATTAATTTTTTTAAATAATATAATATAATATTAAAATAGCATTAAACAAAATGTACTTTTAAATAAAAGTATAATATTTAAAGTTTTATCTAATATACATGTAATTTCTTTTTTTTGATAGTGTGTAAATGCTTCTTAAAATTATTTTACATATTTTTAGTTTAATTAAAAAATTATTTAACTGTACAACATAATAATTTTTATCAATTAGTATTATTTTTGATAATAAATTTTAACAGTAAATTTTGTAAAAAAAGTGATTTATAAAACTAATTTTATTTTATTATAAAATACATTAATATCAAGTAGTACTTGTTTTGTTGGAATTAGATTGAGCAAGAAAGAAAAAATATTAATATTTAAAATTTTGGAAATATAGAATATTTTAATATTAAAAATATTTAAAATTTAAAAAAAAAATTAATATTAAAATTTATGATATATGTGAAATATAATTATTTTTTAATATTCAAATATATAAAGTTAAATTATTAAAATTTGTTTTTATTTAAAAATATTAATAATCTTCCAAGAAAAATTAATAAAATAATAATTAGTCGCGAACCGAAAGATTTTTTTACGGCATTTGATCGGTCCGCTGTAAAAGAACAACCCTAATTTAAATTAGATCGGGGATCTCTCGGTTCTGTTCTCTTCTCTGGCTCTTGTGGATCTCTGGCTCTTGTGCTGTCTCGCCGACGACGGAGGACCTCGCCGACGACCGACGACAACCGGCCAAGTCGTCCTCGCTGGTTGCTCTTCTCGCCGCCGGTAGATCTAGGTTAAACTTTGAATTTTCTTCTCCTTCTTCTTTACTTCTTTCTTCTCTCTTTCTTCTTCTTTTCTTCTTCCTCCTTCCTCCTGTTTCTCCCTCCCGCCACCTTCCTTCTCCTCTCCCTCTCTCTCTCTCTCTCTCTCTCTCTCTCTCTCTCCCNCACCCCCACTCTTCTCTCCTCCTCCTCTTCTTCTCCCTTTTGCTTTTTTCTTCTTCCTTACGAAGTTAATTTTATTTACATTTTATTTTAAATATTATTTTTATCTGTTTTCTAGATTTTTTGCGTGACTTCATCAGGTTCTCTCTTTCAATTGGTATTCATTTAATATAATTTAATTAATTTAGTTCAAATGTATAATTTAACATAATCAGAAAGAAGTTTATTTAAACTAAATTACATTTAATTAATTTAGTTCAAGTAAGAGGGATAGCTGAAGAAGAAGAAACCTTTAAATAGTTATGTCCAAAACAGATTTTAACGTAAGAAAATGCATTTTAATGTGATCCATTTTGTATTTATTTGACTTAGAATAAATTTTAAGAATGTTTGATATACATAAGAGATATAGCTTGGTATAGTTTAACAGTTGGTTGCAAAGATAAAAATAAATTCTTGCTTAATTTTAAATGCTTGTTTAAATCATATAACATGAAAATTTTTTGTATATTCAAAGCATTTAAGCTGACTTTTTTTTGAACTTATCCTCAATTGAGGCTACTCCAACTTTCTCATGAGTATACTCATTTCTGATTGTCTTTTCGTGTATACCCACTCATTCATTTTAGCATTCTTACTTATTTTATTTGTATCTTTCTACTTTATAGGCTAGATTTTAATACTATATAATATTACTGATCTTACTGCTATTTTATAAAATTTATCTTTAAGTTTAAGTAAATTTTTTTTATCACACAATATACCAAATGCATTTATTCATTTTATCCATTCTGCTTGGATGATACTGATAATATCACCATCTATGTTACTTCATTTTAAACCAATTACTCTTTCTGATAACTTGATCACTAATTGTTATCTTCTCAATATAAGTATTTTTATTTTGACTAAATTTGAACTCTATATATTCAATTTTTGATCTGCTAAGACAAAATTTTTTAAATATTAAGATATTCCTCCATAATTCGAGTTTTGCCTTGGCACGATCTCTAGTTTTATTAATAAAGTGAATATCATATAATGCACACACAATCACTAAGAGGTCTTCACCTCAATTGAATTAACTCTCTATTGGTTATGACTTGATGCCATTACACCAAAATCATTATCAGGTATCTCATCACAATAATCCACATGTTCACCTTTGGTGATCATCACCACCACTGGTAGTCGGAAGCTATCACTAAATACCGTCACATTTATATTATCATCATTCTTAAATTAGACTGGTGGGTACGATTACAAAGAGATCAGCCAAGGAAGCAGTCCTTGCACATAAATTAGACTGCCAAGTATCTACCTCTTGCATCAGCATCATCGATTTTATTGTGCACAGGGCAGCTAAATGTAATTTAGTTTAAATAAACCTCTTGCTGATTATGCTAAATTATTAATTTGAATTATATTCCCGCGCTGCATCAGCTTGGTATCAGAGCAGGTTGAGTGCTACTCTCTAGTAGTACTCGATCGTTATTCGTGTCACCTTATTTAGTCATTTTAGAGTCCATCCTACATTGCATTTAAAAGAAAAAAAAAGATCGTAATGGCATGTAAATCTAGATATTCATATAGGACTAGTTATCTCTCTAGGGGACAAACAGATGAACGATATCGGTCTCATTCATCCCTTCGTGATTATGATAGGAGGTTACAACAACATAGATTGAGAGAGAGACCTGAAATATCTGAATCGCCACGATATTCTCTTTATTGCACTCCAACTTCATACCATTATGGGCCTGATTACTATCGTGCTTCTATTTGGCAAGTAGGTTTTTCACCTCATAGTGAATACGACTGCTATAATATGTATGATCCCTATATTGATTATAGCGACTATAATTCCTACGAGAAATACGGGCCTTACAGTGAGTATGACTCCTACTGTGCACTAAGAGCTTACGATAACAAGACTCCACCTAGAAGAAGAGATGACTTTGATCATACCCCGAGTGTCCAAGTATGCAATGTCTCTTCTTATGAAGGTAGAGGATTGACTGAAAAAGTGCTTATTGATTCTCAAAAGCATGAGACCCTCCTTAAGATATGTAAACAAATTGAAGAGTTGAGTGATCGACTCGTTAGAATTGAAGCTGTTAGGTCTGAGAATAACTTTGGATCTATGCATGTCGATTCCACTAACACGAGTGAGCTTTCTATTGACTCGCATGTCGATGGAACTAGTGACATATTGGGTGATCTACAAATTAATTTAACACTAATTTATTTAGCACTAATTACATTCCAACATATGTTTTGATTTTAGAATGTTATAGGAACCCAGAAACATTACCTGACAATCACTTCTCACCTTTTTTCAGCTATAGGTTGTACGCCTAGTTCATCTTTGAACATGAGGTTGACTTTGATACCAATATATTATGACCTTGACCTTAGCTGTGGAGGTATTGTCCACTTTGGTTTGCCCTATAAACTCATGGTTTGGTACCCCAAAAGGGGACTTAATGTCTTAATATCATGTTCTTACATATATAGCCCAGGAATGGGATAATCCATCTCTGTGCCCCTTTTATTATCTCTGGTTGCCTACTAAGGCCGCTTCTTGCACCTTGGATTGCTTTTCTATGGGATATCATCTGGCGATCACTCCATGCTCTCTTTAATCACTAGTCATCATAATCAGAGCCATTTAGGACTTGCATCAGTATTTAAAAAACATGATATGCCACTTGACATATAAATACGATACAGATATGCTAAACTTTATAAAGTATTGATGCTTCACTAAATGTTGCATTAGATAGGATTAATTGGCAAAATAGGATTCATAAAGCTGACCTCAAACAGTTATGATAAGTTTGTTGACAATATGTTGTTTTGAAGGCCTTAACATGTTTGAAGACTTCAAAGGATCTCCTAAAGTTTCTTGATGTTGCATCATTCTTTCAGTAAGTTTTTGGATGTTTAATGTGGGCTTACAGGAAGCACCAACTTATCAGTTGCAGAATATCACTGGTGACGTTCAACACTAGAATTATGGTGCATGATTGGAAGTTATTGTTATTGAAGCTAAAAATGGACAATGTAAATGATTTGTTCTTTGTTATACTTTGGGTTCACAGAGTTATACTATTTTGGTTGAGCAATATGTTTGAAGGAAGGAGCTAAAGATTGTTCTTTAGGTGGACTATTGAATCCCTGCAGCGATCATTACTTTGGTGATGAAATTCCCTTTACAAAATAGGTGAAATGGAAAAAAAAATTGTTAAAAAATGATTTATTTGAATGTTGACATGGTGCTTAAATCATGCATTATTTGGAGGCAGTCAATACATCTGATGGAAAGAGAAAGACATAGCTTTTGAGCATATTCTAATTAAAGTTCCTATTATTGAACTGTCTAAGAACTGCTATTGTTTGGTAATGTGGCTTATGAGAAGTAAGCTAGAGAGCCACGACTAAATAGCTAACCAAGGGTAAGGTTGGTGAAATCTTACCAAGGTCTGATGTAGAGTCGTGGCTTTTTTGGTTGATCCTTCTTAACTTTCTTTCAGCAATCGAACTGCCTAACTCAGAGTACGTCATTGCATCATCCCTTTACATCCCCCCTTTTGCTTCATTTGCATCTGCTACTTCCAAAACCATTATGGCCGGCTGCCATGATCAAGTTGCTTCACAATGTTATGTTGATATTTTTTTGATTCTTTGTTTTAGTTTGTTGCTTACTGGATATTGGGGAGTGATGATCAGAAGTAATCATGGAAATGGTACTTTTCTTCGGTCATGTGAAATAGATACTTAAATGTAGCATATGCATTTATGTAAGTATTGATATTATTTTCTTTAGGATGTCTATTAGTCTAGCATTTGATTAAATCTAAATTTTTTGCCTTCTTCAGCAAAACATTTGGTTAAGATTATAAGAAGTCGAGATTAATTCTTTTGCCATATGATTTTTTAGTCTTGTATTTCCTTGTATTTTTTTTTTCTTTTATTGCTTTTCTTTCTTGTTTGGTCAATATGAAAAATCTCAACTTGAGGACTGCCAGATTTTGTGATGGTAATTGAAAGGATCCAAATATTATGGAGTATTAGTTATATGATGCAGACTCTGGGAAGAAGAGTGATAAGGAGGGGAAAAGTTGGAAGGATGAGTGTTTCAAAAGAGAAGTGGTATTTCTTGTATCATTCCAACATACGAAACATTACACAATAGGGCAGATCATTGATTTTTCCTTATTATCTTGTGGAAGATAGAAATTAAAAAATCATGATATGCTGTTAATATATGTATTAACAACCCACAATTAAGAAAATATTTAAATTTCCTTCTCCTCAAGCTTAAAGTAGTTGATCCAATTTTTTTTTTTTTGTAATTTTTTGATTTATGAAGTATGGACACTTCAAAAAATCACGTCGTGTCCGTGATCATGATATGCTGTTAATATATGTATTAACGACCCACAATTAAGAAAATATTTAAATTTCCTTCTCCTCAAGCTTAAAGTAGTTGATCCAATTTTTTTTTTTTTTGTAATTTTTTGATCTATGAAATATGGACACTTCAAAAAATCACGTCGTGTCAATGTCAGACACACGGATATTCGGGGACACGTGAGGACACGCAGGGACACTGTGTCGGACACGTCACGTGGCGTGTCCTAATAAAATAATATTAAAAAAATTAAAGGACACTTCTTAGACACGCGGGGACATTTTGGGATACTTTAGGACACTTTTGAGACACCTGTGGATACTTCTGAGATGAAGGATACTTCTAGTACACATAGGATAGAATTGAATATATTTGTTGTTAATGTTAAATTTATTTATTAATATTATATTTTTTAAATAAAACTTATGGATACATCTATATCTTTTTGTTCTTTTTATTAATATTTAAAATTGTTATTATTGTTAAAATTTTATTTAATGAAACTAAAAATCTATTTCTTATTATTATTATTAAAATTCTATGTAATATAAGTCAAAAAATTTTAAGTTAACCAAGCTAAATCAAATTTTTTTATCTTTTGTTGCACTCAAGTCTTACGAAAATGAACCAATCGCAAAAAGTCTAGGACTTTAGCTTCATCTTTATTCTTCTTTCATCTTTAATAATGAGAGCTCTTATTTTCTCTTATTGTCATGTTCACTGTGATTGTCCTAACATGCAAAATTGTATTTTCTCTTATTTAAAGTGAACCTTAAATTTATATCTCAAATCTCTTCAATGTCAATGACGTCTGTTCTTAAGTTCTCATTTTGATTTTACGAGACTTCAGTGCTGCTCACAAGTTATTTATACTTAAAATAACTTTGTATTATTTTATATATATATTTTTTAAGTTTGAACTATTAATTTTATTATTATTATTATTATTGTATTTGGCGTGTCATGCCGTGTTCGTATCTTATATTTTGAAAAATCACCTTGTCGTGTTCCCGTGTCATGTCTGTGCTTCATAGCTTTTGATTTCTTGTTGATTACTCTGACAAGTACTTGTAGTTTTTGTTAGTGCCTTCCACTCGTTACTGACTTTTGCATATTTTAAACTTTACCTAGTTGTATTATTTCCTAAGGTCAGCCTCCCAGAACAGTGCAACCCTTCCCTGACCTGTAGTTCTCATCTTTCATTTCATTTTGAAACCTGTAAGTTGGGTTTCATTTTTTTTAAAATAGATAGCATTCCTATTAATATAAAATATTTTCATTTGAAAGTTTACTTTTCATGTATCAGTTGCTTAAATATTCCTGTATGTGTCTTTTTCCTTCATTTTTAACAGCGAAAATATCTATTGATTAGCATTTGGAGCAAGTTCCTAGTTTCGCAGAAGGCACTTGGATTTCTTAAATCTTTGTGGGTAATTGCTTGTTATTGCCTCTAGTGTCTCTGAAGTCACATGGCCAGGTCAAGAAAGCTATGGTAGTGTCTATATATCAAAGCCAGAATGCCAGGCTTGCCTTTGGTTGATCATGAAACTGCGTATGTTTATCACTGGAATTTCAATATTTGGTTTCTGTATCTTCTCGCTGAATGTTGTCAGCCAAAGCTGTTTTTCTAGCTGCCTTAGACTAACAGTGGAGAAGGTAATGCTTTTTTAAGATGGAAGGTGCATTTTTTTTATCGTGCAGGACCCTTGGTTGTAGCTGTAATCGTTCTAGAACTTCGGGACAAATGTGCCGTCAGCAATCACGAGGTTGCTTAACTGCTGAAGAGGAGCTCGCAGCCGAAGAAAGTCTTTCCATATATTGCAAACCTGTTGAACTATATAATATTCTTCAACGTCGTGCTATACGTAGTGTATGTGCTTCTAGCATCGAATCTTTTTTATTATGCTTGTCGTCTTTCAACTTTGACTTGTTTGGGATTGTGGCTTTGATGTTGTTGTTATGTTCATTCCATGCTTTTGTACCTTCAGTTATTTCTTTAAAGAATAACACATTATTATTGGCTTTTTTCTACTTTGTTATGCATTATTATTGACTTCTTTATGCTTCAGCCATCTTTTTTGCAGAGATGTTTACGGTACAAGATATTAGCCAAACGTAAAAAGAGGTATTACGTTCCTGCAAATCAGAATCTGTACTTTCACTTGATAGGGCTCTAATTACTGCTTTCTTATATTTTGATTGTCATTGCTTTTTATATATGAATAAGAACATCTGTTAATGCAGTCTGTCAAGTGGATGCATAGGACAAACCAGCTTTCCTGCAATGTTATATTTTTAAAAATAAAAATCAATGATTATTGTGGCTTGTTATGTGAATGAATGTGCAACTTCAGTTTTCAGCTTATATGAGGAACTTGAGATTACATAGCTATTTTACATTTTGAACATTAATCTGTATGATGTAACCAAATGTGTATTATTTTCAGAATCTGACAGAATGTTAATGCACACATATAATATGCGTGAATTGATATCTGCGAACAACCTTAACATTCATTCTATCATGTGTTTTTAATTCAACAGCATAGCTCCAATTCCACTTCTAGACTTCTACAAAATTTTAAGTTATTAATTTCATGTCCTATATCTTTTGATTTGATTCCTCTTCTTTTATTATGCTACAACAACAACCAAGCCTTTATCCCACTAGGTTGGGTCAGTTACATGAATCTTTTATTTTCATTACACTCTATTAACTAACAAATTTTCATTTATTTTCAAATATGTGATATTCTTTTTGATGGTTTCTTGCCATATCTTATATGGTCTTCCTCTTCCTTTTTTAATACAAGTAAAAGTTCATAACTCAACCTTCTTTACTGGAGCTTTCATCGGCTTACGATTTATATATACAAACATTTTAGCCGACTCTCTTTGAGTTTATCCTCAACTGAGGCTACCCCAACTTTCTCGCAGATATATTCATTTCTTATTTTATCTTTTTGTGTACCCACTCATTCATTCTTAACTTCCTCATCTTTGTGCTATTAATTAAGTTTATGGAATTGTGAAAATTCAAAGAAAAATGTATTTTAAAAAGATTTCTATCAATTGATCTAAATTTCCAAAACTATTTGTGCATCCTTCTCTTTGTGGTTCGAGAGTCCTACATAACCAAGAAATTGGATTTGCTGCTTAGATTATTTTGGAAATACCTAAGTTGCATGTCTTTAGATCTGTAAGCTAATAGGTGTAGCTCTTAGATTTAATTAGTAGTTGTAGGGAACTAATGCAGTCATGATGCTGGCAGTCACGGCAACTCAGCCTTCCAAGGGGTAAACAAAAGGGCTAGATTGTTTAGCGTGGCTGGCAAAATGGTAGCTTTGAGTAGTTATAGTCAAAAGGCCAGTTTGTGGCCTTGTTTAGGTATGTGCTTGGCCGATGTAGACATTGTTTTTTTATTTTTCTTATTTTTTTTATATCAACATTGGCATGATTTTGATTTGGTTATTTTAGGGTCCGTTGGTTATGGTGGGTTATCTTGGCACAAGTTTGCTTGATTAGTCTTACTTTTTTGTTTTCAATTTTCTATAAATGTCAAAAGATCTATTAATTTCCTGTTTCATTGGAGGGATTTGATACCATGTTTTTGATTGTATGCTGACCCTTTATCAGATCACCTTAATCTTTTAACATTTTATTGCCAAACTTTGATTACTTTTTTTTTTATTTAAACGTGGCCTAAGCCATATGTTAAATAAAAAAGTACAAATAGTACATCAAGTTATATCTTTTTTGATGAAGTTATAGGGCCTGTTTGACAGTAGATTCAGGTTCAAAATAAATAGAATCGGATTCAAAGTTTGAAGCGGCTTCAGATAAGTGAAGCAGTTTCAAAGTTAAATTCTGTTTGGATGAAAAGTAGCTGGAAACTAGTTTTGAATCTACTTTAATTTATTTTTATTTGGATGAATATTAATTTAGAAACTACTTCATCTCACAATAAAATCTCAAAACTAATAAAAATACATAAAATTTATAATAAAAGTAAATAAAAAATATTTATTCAAAATTTCATAATTTATTTGAATATTTATTAATTTAAAAATCTCACGAGAATATTTATCAAAATTTGAGATATTTAAGGGATGCGGTTATGAGTCAAAAGATGGTTTGTTATTATTTTTTAAATTTTGAATTTATCATATTTAATTATCCCTTAATTTTAGCTTTGAAAGAAATACCAAATTTATCCCCAGATATATTTTTCTAAAAATCTAAGAAAAAAGAAGAAGCGATCTCGAGTCTGAAATCACGTTTTCGGTGGTTTCGGATTCGTGGCCTCGAAGTCGTTTCACGCTTCTAAAACGGATTCTAATTTATGGGATAAATCAGAATCGTTTGGCTAATTAATTTTATTTAATCGGCTTCGTCCCGCTTGAAACTGCTTGAAGCGGTCAATCAAATAGGCCCATAAAAATCAGAAAGGCGGGGCATCCCCTTACCCAATCATAATCATCTAGGGTTGCCATGTATGCAAGGTAGTTTGCGATGCTATGTATAATCCTGTTTACATAAGTAATACGATAAAGATGAATACAAGATGTTAATCAAGCTATTAGTAATCCAGAACTTCCAGCAGTCTTAATAGTCCTAAAGGGCTCGTTTGGTTAGGTAAAAAAAAAAACCTAAAACTCATTCAGAAATACTTCTATCAATATTTATATTTATTTCACATTATATATAAATTTACACATTAAAAATTAACTCTATCTCACATCCTACATAAATCTCAGTTTTAAAAATTAACTTTATTTCACATCTCACATTTACTCCAATAAAAGAAATCAATTTTAGTTCACATCTAATTCAATTCTCAATTATAAATAATTGTACTTCACATCATGATATTAAAATATTTTTTTTTCTCTCTATCACAAAAAAGTTTCAAATTTTCCAAAACATATTCCGACCAAACGAGGCCAAAGAGGTGTTATAGTAATAGCACTAGACGAGGCTCTGAAAACCATAGTTTGCTTATCAAATCTGACCGTTTGGCTAGCTATGCTCCAATGTCCACCAAGCCATACTTCACTTTTGTTTTCCACCCTTGCGAAATTGATAATCAAGCACCCATACCTCACATCGATCATATTGAAGCTTTTGTATTTCCCCACTTCTTTTGAGCCTTTAAGAGTAAAATGTGGAATGGAATTCGCTTCCTGAAGAGTCTTGCCACAAGAGCAAGTTGCCATTCGTCGGAGTTTTTTTCCACTTCCTCATCAATAACGTCTTTCTTATAAGCCAAAGATTTTTTAATATTGTCGTGGGGGAAAGTGGTCCCACCTTCACTCTTTTTGTCATCATGGGTGGTACCCACATTAGCATAAGACATGCCACCTCTAATGTGTTCATAATCTCTTTATGCATTGAGGAAGCATTAGGGTTCATCTGTTCACTCAAATGAGGCAGTTCACCACTACGGTTGATTGTAAATCCAATTGTCCTTCAGTCATCACTCGTAGATTTCAACATTTCCTACATGTCCACACTGTTTGTGGTAAAGGCATTTTAACAAACACCAGTTGGGTGCCCCCCTTCAGCTCTACTTTTGGTAATCTAACAACTTCATTGTGATCCATAGGGCTGTTAGATGCCAGAGTACCTCTTTCTACATCATTTGAACAAGTTTTCCTTTAATTGGCATTATGATAAATATATGCCATGCGCTTAAAGGTTGCTAGTTTCTTAGCTTTTGGAGCAATATTCGGCTTAAGCACCTGCATAGAAATATGGCCATTCTGGCCACCAACACTACCAAGAGCATCCACTTCATCCATACACTAAATTTCCACAAGATTTTGGCCACATACTAATCATTCTTCCAATTGAGTCCTCTACCATTATTTGAACATCCTCTGGTCGTTGCTTGCTATTTTTGGGATGTTCTTGATGAATTAGAGCAGTCTTCCCTTCAAATAGTGGCAAGATCGAGCTATGGCTTGATATCAAAGTCTGTTACAAGACTTTCAATGCAGCAACTTGGGATGCTTGTTGCAGCCCGTCCAAGTCCATTGCAGTTTCATATTACTCCCTGAAGTAAAGCTTTTTGCTTCATGATTAAATCTTCATCCAATTCCTTTTCACAGGCTGCCTCCTCTCTCTCATTTCAGCTTCATTCGCCAAATCTGCCACTTGGAGCACAATAGGCAGAGGTGGTGGCATCCTCCAGCCCACAAATAACGTTTATGAGCTGCCGCGTAACGAGAGGCAGCATCGATGAGACGGGAGTCTGTGAGCTAAAGGCTGCGGTAGCGCTTAGCAGCACTTAGTTATCCCTCTCAGCAGCAAAGCATATTGGTTATATGAATTGCTGGCCATATCACTAGGCTCCGTTTGTTTGGCTGTTAAAAATTAACCTGATTTAATTTTAACCAGCATATTATATCACACATAAAATTTAATATTAAAAATTAATTTTATTTCACATCCTACACACATTACTAAAATAATAACTAACTTATATCACATCCCTCACATATCCCAACATAATAACTAACTTTATTCACATCATTCACAACTTTCAATAAAAAAATATCTCTATCTAAATTTAATTTTAATCTTGTTAAATTTAACCTTACAAACAAACAAGCCATATAAGTTATCCCAAATTTGATTTACTTATTAGTTACAGTAGTGCCTAAGTTGCAAGCACAAAACATATTATCTGATAATATGCAAGTCTGTCTGTGACTTGGTTTTGAGTTGGAACATATGGGCTTGAGTTCTTGGTTTGGACTTGTGTTGAATGTGGTCTTCACTGTCCTAGATCTTTATGGTTCTATTAAGTTGGAAGGGAGGGAATGGCACCAAAGCTAAGGTGGCTAAAAGGACCAAAAGTTTTGTGTATGCAGTTGGTACTTAGCCATTACATGCTTGCAACCTTCTTTATTTAACTTGTTGCAGCATGTAACTTGCTAAGGCATTTGGACAATTTGAGTTTTATCTTATGTGCTCATTCTCGTTACATGGTTTTTATTCATTATCATGTGGATGTAGAATATATTTGATAACTTTTTTTTTTAAAATCTCTATCAAATTTTTGGCTGAAAATAACTATGTTTACATTTCTTTTTGATGTCAACCACCACTAAAGAGTCTTACTACTTTTATCTGCTCTCATTGTTTGTGGAGGATTGAAATTTTGATAAAGATCTTGATATGGCTAGGTAATGATTTCACTAAGACGGATAATAGCTTAAGTTCCTTGATATATAATTAGATATATTTGCGCTGAAAAGTCCAAGGCCTTCTTCTAAACTTGATAATTTGTGCTCTTTAAAGCCTATACAGCCTTCCTCATTGTGAATCTTCCTATCACGCTGCTTTTGATAACACTTGAATGCTAACAAGTGTGTGAACATCAACTTATGAACATGTCTGTGTTTATGCCTGTAGGTATGATATACCCTTGCTATGATGCATGCTTTTGTTTCATGATAATTTATCTTACGACAATCTGTTCAACTCTTTCTTCCCTGAAAATAATCCTATACCCAAACAAAAAAATCACGTAAACTACTTTATGTACTTTTCTTAAGTCATATGATATAGAAAATTTTTCTGTTGACTCTGAGCCTTTTTTTTTCCTCTTGATAATAGTAGGCAATCTCTTTTTTTGTAGAATCCAAGTAACTATATCGATTCCTGGAAGTATGAATCCTGAGCTGCAGCCACAAAATATTTTTCCTCTCTATTTAGTCGTGGCAAGACCCATTGCTGATATTGCACTTGGAGAGGTACCACTCAGTTATATCTTACATATTACTGTCTTCCATACTATTAGGCTTAATCTTGTTGACCTCTTCCACTTGTTGGGATTTGATCCTTTTTTTTTGTTGTTCTATGGTGGAAAACAGCATGCTGCAGTTTTTGGTGTCTATCGCACTTATTTTTTGTCTTCATTCTGTGAATATGGAAAGGAGCCAGAAGCTAGTTTTGTGATTCCGGAGATTAGAAAGCTTTCCGCTTCCTGTGGTGCCAATCTGAATCTGATTCTTGTCAGCATTGGTAAAAGAGTTCTGATGCTTGTAAATTTGTTAGCTAATGCTGATCAGCATCTCTCCATGGAAATTCTTCTATTAACTTAACATAGTTGTCTCAATGCTGTTTAACATGGGGAAATTTCTTCTAGGGGAAGCACATGGCACTTCTGATGAACACTGTCAAGCAGAGGGCATTAATGGTCTTACCCCTTTGCCTGGTAAGATTGATGTTTAAAATCATTTCTAATTGGAATCTTTAAATATGTTCTGTTGACATTATAAGGATCGCTTGTCTAAATCTTGTCTTGAAGGCTTTCACCATGAGACGTTCGATTCAACCACTGCTTTCTGTCGTAATGTTCTCTAATTGAAACATCTTCTGTAAAATGTCTGTTGCCTACTTATGTGCTAAACATATGAACACATTTTTGTGTGGTGTTGTTTTTATATACATATAATCATCGATTCTTTCATGATATTTACATGCATTAAAAAATAGTTGAAGTATCATAGATGGGTGTAATATTTGC
Organism: Apostasia ramifera; assembly: GCA_019297695.1. Taxonomy (NCBI): domain Eukaryota; kingdom Viridiplantae; phylum Streptophyta; class Magnoliopsida; order Asparagales; family Orchidaceae; genus Apostasia; species Apostasia ramifera. The sequence goes on along the minus strand of JAEMOT010001563.1, from coordinate 318,092 downwards.
TTGAACAAGCTGATGCTGTTGTTTGCTGCACTGCAAGCAGATTGGCTGCCTTAGAAAGATGAATTTTTAAGCTTCAAAAAAAAACCTTTGAAAGACGAATTTTTTATTTTCTAAGGTTGCGTTGCTTTGGCTTGAAATTTCAGTTTTCAATCTTAGGGATATATATAT